>APFE030773179.1:0-50075 GCA_000404065.3 Pinus taeda | reverse complement strand
CCTTGAGGACCATCGTCATTATTGGTGGCACCTCTCACGTCTGTTAACAGCTTTCATCATTGGCTGGTAATCAGACGATGTTCATGCATGTTTGACTTCGACTCCTATATTCACATGCTTGGACTTGTACTTCGTTCGGGTTTGGATGGAGCGCAAAACCCTGGTTCTAGTCTGTTGCGAACCAGGCTGCGATTTTGTGGATTGTTATTACATGACTCATTGATGGATGGCTGCGCCCATACCTGAGTCTTTTAGGATGGTTGCGACCATACCTTTTTATCATCATGGTCTCTTCAGCTAGGTGGCTGCGTCCATACCACAAACCTTCTTCGTATGTCTTTTGGATGGCTGCGCCCATGCCTAGACTACATGTAATCGAGATATCAGTTCTGCATACGTGCAGGTTCTTCCTGGTGGTGTTCCAGTTCAGCAGTTTTGTAAAGCATTTCACCCCTCCCACTCTCTCGGGCTTCATGCTTTAGGGGGCATCTGTTACACAGTAATTTGTCACTGTCTCCCTGTCATTCCTCCTACTGTGTCATGAGTCCAAGTTAATCATGCTCATGCTCTCTAATGTTGCCAAATGACCCACTTTGGCAAAGTTTTGTTATCAGCATGACTTTTGTCAAAATAACCGCGCTGATGGGCGCTCCATAACAGACCGAACGCGCTGCCAGCGCGGAAGTACACCTGTTTCCCGCGTTGGTCGGATTTGATGAGCCAGCGCATCTGTTATTCATATCTGATCGCGCTAACATGAACTTCTTTGTTATTCAGCTGCGATGTCAGTGCACCAGTGCAGTTATGGACCCGCGCTGATCCAGTTTGGGCGAATTTGTTCTAACAGCCGGCCTTCCAAATGACTCCAGACCTGGTTGTTGGCCTTGTAAATGTTGCCCTCCCTTCTCTGGCATGTCTGTTTCGTCATTTGAGCCACCTTCCTTGGAGATAAGCTCATCCTCCCACCTTTCATGGAGGCTCCTTCTCCTACTTAAACCTCTACTATTGCCATGAGCAGCTAGTTTTTGGGAATAGTTTTGGACATAGTGGAATTCATAGTGTTTTTAGTGCTGCTCCTAATAGGCAGTTGGTGTGTAAGTGTGGATTGCTAGAGAGCTTAAGGAAGGTTGTGAAGTCTTGTTGTCTTGTGTGAGAGAGAGAGTTGTTTGTCTTGGGAAATCTACCTCCAAGGGTGAATGCTTATGAGACTTGCTGGATGGACCCTCTTGAGAAGGACTCAACGTCAGAACATTGGTTGTACCTTTCTCTGTTATTGATTAATAAAGGATAGATGACTACTGTTATGGTTCCATTCTCATTTGTCTTTGTAATGGTTAATGTGAATTACATCCTTTTTGACTGATGTATAGTTGCTTTTATTAGATTTCACGCTTGTGTTTGTTTTCTCTTTGCATGTGCAGGTGTCCATCCACGAGGATAGTGGAGGATCATGACCGACCAGAGCAAAGGAGCGAGAGCGACATCTCTTCATCAAGCAATAGCGCTGGAATCCAAGTAGGTGTTCATTACCCACTTTTTCATTGCAACTAGGAGCTTGCATAGTAGCATTGATTGATTGTTGCTAGACTCGTTCTGGGCTAGTAGGGATCGTCTCTATCCGTAGAGGGGATTTACCTCTCCAACAGTCATGGTCGGTACTATCATAGATGAAGGGGCTTTTGTGAGTATCCTTTCCTCAACTATTTGGAAAGCACTTGGTTCACCATCGCTTCTACCTGAGATGCGAAATCTAACAGGCTTCAACAAAGGAACCAGTCGACCGTTAGGGATCCTTCCAAATTTGCCTATAACTTTGAGAAGGAAAACCATTTATCTAAACGTAATGGTAGTCCAAGGACCTTTAGATTACAATCTACTCCTTGGGTGTGACTACATTTATAGCATGGCAGCTATTGTTTCCTCTGTTAGCTCCTGCTGCAGCAGGTATTCATTTTTCATGATTGGCATTTCACAGGCCAAATATGTCATACTTTGCTTGCTGCAATGCTCCATATTTTCTCAAACAGTCTCCAAATGAAGAAGGCTACTTTAAGATTCATTCAATTGCCTTCAAATTTTGTAAAAGTTTTCCTGGTATCGCTACTTTAGTTAAAGGGAGGTCCAAACAGTTTAATCTTGGTCTCCCTAGGTTTAAATTGCATGTTTTAGAATATAGAGATTGTAAGTCTGTCCAAACAGTTTAATCTTGGCAGACTCTTAGATAGGTAGAGAAACAAGAGAGTCGAACAGTTTAATCTGGGCTCTGGACGAAATAAGGGTAGTATGTAGATAGGAAGATATCAAAAGAAAAATGTATGATGGGTTTGCAAGTCTAAGTGCACCCCCAAGCAAAAGAAGAAAAAATGCTAGGAAGTAGGCTGGGTAGGTAGTTCTGAGGCTATTGAATTGCTGACAAGTTCCAAGTTTGCAGGTATCATATCATGCAGAACATAATCAGCAAAGGTTTGTAAGCAAAAGGCTCAAATGAGGTATACCTAACTCCCCTTCTCTGCTTTCCCCCAACCATTAACTAACATCCCCAAAAAGAGGTCAAGATCTGCTTGACACCTCTTTAGTTCATCATCTTCATCACTCTGGTTGAGTAAAGATCTGCTTTTCTCAAAGTTGTTCCATATCTTCTCCCGAAATATGGTCCTTTCCCCCTGGGACAGCTTAAGTTCCCCCGAACTTAGCGCTTTCTTACCACCTCCACATTAACCCCTAACATTATTATATAGCTCCCTATTTTTCCCATCCCCGTATTAATATTAAGTGTATTCCCCTATGTAATATCCCTCCCCTGGTTGAAAAATAACCATAGCATGCCCCGAGAATTGCTTAGTTTAGCAGAAACTAAGCAAGAACCCAACCTCCGAAACCACCTTCCACATACTATGGATTTCTTCCTAAGTATAAAACTCCCCCGAAGTAGTCAGACCCCTTCCGAAACTTCAAAGGCCCTTCGCACCCACTTACTTACCTTTTCCCCCCCTCAAAGCCGTTTTCGCATCGCAACCTCGCCATCTCACTTTCATGCACAACCTTGCCCACCCGTTCCCCGCCGATGCGATATGGCAAAATCGGCGATCGGCGATCGCAAGCGTCGAGTGTCTAGTCTGTTTACCCCTCCGTCTCCCCCGATGCGATATCGCATATCGGCAATCGCAAGCACCACACGCCCAACCTAACGATCCCCCTCTTTCCCCGTCGACGCGATATCGCTATATCGCAGCGGAGTCTCTTCACCACAGTCCACCAATACCCCACCACGTCGCGCTATACCAGGAACCCACTGATGACGTCATCCACCGTACAGCCGATGCAGTGCTTACGTCAGCAGCCAGAAAAGCCGAAAAAGCTTCGCGCAAGAAGAAAAGTCGCACTTTGGAGCTCCAGATCAAAAAACAGAGGCAGTTTTCGATGCTATTCGCGCATCGCTATGGGAAATAGGCCATTTCGAGGAATCTTCAAGGAATCTTCGGATTGTCGAGCCCACTGCGCGCCGAAAAAGCCCGAAATCGCCCAAACGTGCCAAAGGATCCGGTTTAAAGACAGCAGCAGATCATTCACAGAGTTCAAAGTGTATCAGATCAAATCAACAAGCTTCAAGCGTGTCAAAGAGTATCAGTCGACGGCGGAAATCATCAATGTAGCGGCAAAGTGTATCAGAGAATATCTTGAGCAGCGGCCCAAAGCAAGAAAAATTTGAATATCTTCGAGCAGATTCATAGGAGAAGAGCAAAATCACTTGAAGCTCTCAAATCATAATAATTGCACATTCAATTCGCACGAAAGCCGAACTGCAGCCCCACAGCTCATTCACTTCAGCAGCACCGCATATGGTCCCCAAGGGCCACCTCGTCACTTGTTCCGATTCAGCTGCCCCCAGCGCAGCCAAAAAGATTTACTTGCATTTATTTCCAGCAACATTTAGATTTTGAAGAGTTCTAAGCAGACCTGTCACGGTCACTTGTAATGATGTCTTCCTGATATTTTGTTTATAAATACCACCCGAAGCGATATTGTAAAGGGTTGGTTGGTTGGTAGTAGTAGTTGTTGGTCAGGTTCCTTTCCAGCAATTTTCTCTGAGTAAAGACTTGCACTGTAACTGTAATTATTTTTGATAATCAAAGATTGCTGAAAGCATGGATTGCGAAACAACTTGTTGTTTTCTCTTGGCCGAGGAATGATCTCGGAATTCCTGTGTCTCTGCATGATCCAATAAGTGTTCTTCCTCCCTGTTCATTTTATGTTTTTATCATCTTTCTGCCTTTCTAAGTTGCAGGAAAAAAGAATAGCTTAAGATTTGTTTAAATACACCTTAAGTTCAATTTCTGCACTTTTCGATGTTTTCTTTTGAAACAGTTATGAGCTAGAATTCTTAACTGCTCTAGTTTACCCTGTTTCTTTCATATACGAGTGCATGTCTTTGGAATTCTTAACTGCTCTGGGATCCCACTCATCCACTTCTCCCCTTTGTCAGCATGATGAAATGATCTCTTTTCCTTTCATCCGATTTCATTCTGTAACTTTCAGTAGCTGAGTATTGTATCTGCCGGCTATCCCGCTCCGTATCCCCTTGTGACCAAGAAAATGCTCACATGCCTCAATCTGTGACTCCATGCCCAATGGTTCAAAACTTATAACACTTTACTGTGCCTCTTTACTCAAGAATCCTACCTTCCTTCCAATCACAGTCAACATTCCCTTGAAGTCAAAAAGCTAGCCTAAAATCATCAACTAAGGTTGAATCTAGATCAACTGAGGTTGAACCTAAAGGAGAGAGCCCTCTCCGATTGCAGGTGGGCTAGAACCTGCAATCAGAAGATTGGTTTGTGGTTACCTCGGCCGTATCCCTAATAGGAGCCTAGGGACAACCTGAGTGATAACAGGGTGAATGAATACCATGGGTGGATGTCACTTATAATACCATGGGTGGATAAATACCATGGGTCGATGCCACTTACAATATTATGGGTAAATTTCATGGGTGGATGAATACCATGGGTTGATGCCATTTTGCATTCGGATCAGAGGGTTTAACCAATATTGACTTGTTGGTGGAGTTAGTAGCAAGCAGACACTAACTTGAAAGTGGAAATATCCTTAACAATGATGTCTTAACAAGCACATCCTAGAATGTTGTTTGCCTTAATGAAAATAAATTGTAACTAGGCCACACCATAGTTTTCCCTTCTCACTCTAGAGGTCATAGAGGAAGTATGGGTTAGCATAGCCCCTCGCGCAAAAACAAAATTAGATAACTCGTGCAATCACTAAAATAGATAACCTGTGCAGAAACAAAAATAGATAACTCGTGCAATCACTGAAATAGATAACCTGTGCAGAAACAAAAATATATAACCTGCACAAATTTAACTGTGCAAAAATTGAAATAGATAACCTGTGAAAAATCTAAAATAGATAACGTGAATATACTTTGCACACTCTCTAATGGTATGTCTCTAGGGTCGATGAATAGTTTGAATGTTTAAAATGCAAATTCAAAAAGGGTATGAATGTGGATTTGGGATACATAGCTCCAATTCAGTTCAGTGAGGTTGAAGTGATGAGTACTTTGTACTGGTGGAATAAACCATTTTGGAAGGATTTATAGTTTTATTTGTTTTCCAAGTTGGGACACGATGTTTTGTACTCTTGATATTTAAATTAAAATATATTTGCACTTAATGTTATATATTTTTGTTTAAATATTGGTTGCACATCTCTCAACTTCTAGTGGCTTGGTGGGATAAGTACCATAACAACTACATTAGACATCTCCACCATATAAATGATATTACAAGGAACTAATATAGAACCATGTTTACTCCGTATTTATTAATTATTTAGAGAGGTTCAATCTTTTAAGGTGTAAATTTTATTTAAATATTTCATTTGCATGTGGAGCATGAAAGATATATATAATCTTATATTATATAATTATATATATATTACTAGTATATATATATATATATAATAATATATTAAAACTCATTTTCAACTTCACATTTTTGTTATGTGTTAAAGAAGTCAAATCTCTCAAGGTGCAACCTTATTTTAATATTTCATATTTTTATAAATAATGTTGCAATTAAAAAACCTATTTCTTTTATTTATAATAAATTTAAAACTAAAATAATTTAGATTGCTATAAACATTTTAATAAGTAATATTTTTTCCTAATATAATTTGCCGATTAAAAAAAATTAAAAACCAACAAAATTTATCTAATTCCAATAAAAAATCATTATATAAACTATTCAACTTCAAATTGTTATGTTTAAAGAAATCAAATCTGTCAAGGTGCCAACTATTTTTATATTCATATTTATAAATAA
Source organism: Pinus taeda (assembly GCA_000404065.3). Lineage (NCBI taxonomy): Eukaryota > Viridiplantae > Streptophyta > Pinopsida > Pinales > Pinaceae > Pinus > Pinus taeda. The sequence continues at coordinate 43,734 of APFE030773179.1, read as the reverse complement.
TTTGCAATTAAAAACAGCGATTTCTTTTATTTATAATAAATTTAAACTAAAATAAATTTTGATGATTATTTAAAACATTTTAATAATTAATAAGTATTTCTTAATATTTATTTTGCCATTAAAAAAATTTAAAACCGACAAAAATTTATATTAATTCCAAATAAAAAATTCATTTTTTTTAAGAATGAAAATTAATAATAATAATAATAATAATATCAATTTTTAAGGTCACTGCCAAGCTAGATACCAAATTGGTGTATGAGACCCTCTTATTTGTGGGACAAGGGACGCACCTCCGCGATTTCACTGGTAAGTCTACGAAGTCATACATACTTGTCTACGAAGTCATACATACTCTACCCCCTCTCGTTTTGAACTTATGACCTCTTAGGAGGAAACACATGCTCTTAACCATTAGGCCCATTATAAACTATCCACAATCAACATACCCCAAAGCATTTTATTAATCCATATTAGTCTCAAAAACCTATTTTAAATAAAAATAAAATAAGATCAAAATTATAAACTATCTACCCAAAATATCTTGTTAATCCATATTTATACTTTAAAAAAAACCTAATTTAAATAACAATTTTTTATTAAAAATACATTTAACAAAATTCCAACCAAAAACTTCAAAACTTAACCTATTTTAACAACGCAGTAAATTAAAAATAAAATAAAATTTACGCACTCTCGTATAACAGACCGATTTCCTTTCCTCACGCATCTTTCCACCGTAATCCTGATCAGACTCCATGAAGTTTCCGCTTACTGTGAATTCCTTGACTTATTAACTTTATTGTGGTTAAACTCCGCATTCAGTTTCTTCCGAGTGCAGTAGTGTTCAAACCCTAGGAATTCTGTCTCCGTTCATCTTCAGACAGGCGCTCATCGGTTCCTCAGACGAAAACTAACCGTGATTTCAGAAGGTACTTTTATTAACAATACAATGGGTTCAAAGATTCCAATGGCGGGAGGCATAGCAGAGAGGCGCATACGGCCTCTCTGGGACGCCATCGACTCTCGGCAGTACAAGAACGCGCTAAAGCTCGCCACTTCGCTGCTGACAAAACATCCGGATTCGCCCTACATTCTGGCAAGCATTTTTAACGCTTTGTTCTTAATCTGCTTTTACTGTTTGTTGGCTTTACCATGTCTGCTGCAAATGATTTCAGCGCTTAGGGAGGTTTTAGGGTTTTTAAGTTTTCAGTCTGGAGTCTGCCAAGGCTGGTATTTGTTAGGTTTGTCTGGCATACGATGTATTTTTGCAGATTGTTGGCAGTGTTCAGGGGACAAATTTCAAATCTTGGTTGTACAAAAGTCATTTCATACCCACACATCGAGCCAAGGAATGGAGATTGTTTTGTTTTTATCTCAACGAACGGACATGGCAAGGTGAAAATGGAATATTTTCGATAATTATGATAACAAAACGATGTAAGTCTTGTAACTATATAGCAAGAACGCATTTCCTGTCATGGAATTGTTCTTTCGCTTGTCAACACGAACAAACCAGATTAAATATAATTATATATCTGTTTTGGAAATTCATCCTTTAAACTCAAAGGGCATTACAACTTGCCCTTACAGGTTGGCTCCTGGAAAGCACAAGCAGCCCGATTGTGAGGGTGAGACGGTCCTTGAGGGGCCAACTAATGATCAGAAGCACTTCTATTCCGCCAAGCTGTCGTTGTATGCGGTCTCTATCATGTCAATTTCAGCTAGAACTTGCATATGGCTCCAACTGCTTATTGTTTATCTCTGGGAATTGAACATTGGCAGGTGGACTGACCTGACACTCTCTTAACCACTGAACCATAACTCCATTACTCAAAAAAATAACATTCAAAAGTTGCTTAACATTTATTTTGTCTTGAAATACTGTCAGAAGAAATCATGTTTATGGCAACAAATGTTAGACACAAGAATTTAACACCCGTATTAGGTCCAGAATGCTAAGTATCTTCAGATTCCTTTTGAACGTATATTGGAAGAAGCAAAATGTTTAGGAATACCAGCAGCAAAGCTCAGAATAACACTTCTTTCACTAGTCCATCACTAACACAAAATTTGGAAGACTCAATAAAACAATTATTGATTCTCTACGACTAACTTTAATTCCCATCATTATATATGAATACGGTTAAAATTCCTTATAAAGATAAAACAACTTCTGAATGTGAAGATACCTCATATGGTCGATGCACCCTTGAAAAGGTCCAAACTTGGGGCTTTAGTTTTGAGCTAAATTAAATTGGAAACCTAACCTAAAAATGTATCAGTGTCAATTTGAAGATATTATATGAAATGGAGAATAAAGTTATTAACATAGGCTTGGGTTTGGGTAAAAAAAGAATATTTTAGAAACGTTGACAGCACCCTTCTCACCTTCTGGTTATAACCCATAAATTCCATGTGAAATGCGTACCGTCAATGTTTCTGAAGGTACTAATAGAAGTTAAAGAGATCCGTAATTTTTTTCCTATAAGGTAAGAATAGACAAGATAATGAGAGATAGAAGCTAGAAGTTTTGAACACAATATATGGACAGAAGATAGTATAAAATGGATGACCAAATTAAAAATATTTAAGCTTTCACTAAATCGGATGAAATTAAAATACTAGCTAAATGACAATTGGCAAAAGCTCTATGGGGCCTAAGAAAAATGAGTTATTACGAAGAAAGCATTTGCCCAAAACTAACATGATCATTTCTTCTTTCAATTTAATGAGCCTAGAAAGTAAAATGTAGACTTACAAGATATCATTTAACTTATATGAACTTTGAAGATTGCAATACCAAAAGATGGATAACTTCCGAAATATGTTAAAAATAAAATTTGAATATGCAAATTTTGTAGTAGACATGAGGTGGATGACGAATATAATCTCTCCTTGCAGGATGCCCTTTTTATAGCAACTTATTTTCCAAAACTAAGGTTCTAATAGTATCCTTTGTGTTAGCATTTGGGGTTATTCAGGAAGTGTTTACACCATGCTTAGGGATTCTTTATGTGTGTGGGGTGCATGATGTGTTGTTTAACATTGGTTGTGCCATGATGAACATACATATTGGATATTTGTACTCATGGATTGCTATGTGTTGACTTCATGCTTATATGGCGCACTTCATTAGGAGGTTGGAGACATATGTAGCTTTTTGACTTTTTCATGAGGCGTGCACATGGAGGTTGGTTTGCTTGCTTGGGAGGATTACTCATCTTATAGGAGGAACGTTAGGCATTCTGGAGGAGGGCAAGGAGCCTTGGATGACATGGGGACACTTGGTTGGACTCGAGGATGCTTGAGTTGAGGAGTGATCATGTAGGTGTGGTGAACTTGGAGGTACACATGGGTTAGGAGGGAATGTTGGATAATTGGAGGTCATTGAAGGAGGAACATTGGACACATCTATTAGAGCACTTTGCCTTGGCCCCTTTCTTGTTGGATGTGCTTGTCTTGGAGCTTGACATGTTTCATTTAGAGTTGGAGCACTTCACATGTGGGCCTATCTATTATTTAGTTAAGTTGCTTGTTGTGGTTGTGGTCAACTTTGTTATCATTGGCCTCCCGCATTGTCCATATAAATGAGAAGGTGTGAGTCTTTTCATACATTCATTGTTGTTTGCTCATGTAATCACATTCTTGCTAGAGATGCGAGAGCCAAAGTGAACTAGTCTCTTTGTTCTTTCTGTCTCAATTGCAAGGGTTTTTGAGGAAATTGAAAATGAAATGAGGTTAGTTTTTTCCCTAAAAAGACAAGGAAGCCAGAGTTTGGGAAAACCCTAGAGGTGCCAAGGGAGCACTTGATCTTGTAGTTCTTGTGATATAAGTGTTGAAGGAAATGTAACTAGGTTTAGTCTTCATAAATGTACTTTTGATAGTTGTACTTATTCAAGAAAAGAAATATTATTTTTATAATAGATATCAATGAGTTTCTTGCTCATTGAAACAGGTCTAGCACATGTTAAGTGCTATAGGTCAGTCAAATAGTCAAAAGGAAACGTTGAAGGCCTTAAGGGCATGTTACACCATGTATGATTATGTATTAGGGTCAAGAGAATACCTCAAAGCAAAGTCAAGTCCCCTCCTATGCAAAGGCACCATCAAAGAGTCTCCTTCAAGCATGTGACACCACTAAAGAAACCATCCGAAATAAGCATAACAAGTCGGTCTGCAAACAATCTACATGTTGGCCTTCTAGTTGGCCTAAAAGGAGGGATATTCCTCTATAAATAGAGGTCGTCCTCTCCATTACAATGTCAACCAAGCAACTCTGAAATCTACGAAGAGAAGAGGCTAAAAAAGTGTAACAAAGGACGAAGAAGTCTTCTAGGGCAGCGAAGGAAGTAGGAGAAAAGCCGAAGTGGAAAGGACTGTTTTCTAGGGTTAATATAGTGACACGTTCGAGAAAAGATAGGACAGTCTGCGGTTGTATCAACAGTAAGGTCAAAGTCACATGTTCATCATTGTTTGGGTTAGAAATTAGGCCTACAAGGCCTCTCAAGGCAAGCGAAGAAGATTTTCTCTCTATCGAAGGTAAAAGGACCCTAAATCTCTAGGGTACCTCTCTCATGTGCGAGAATTAGGGTTGCAGTGCTGTCACACTAAGGAAGAACGAAGTGCCAAAAGAAGGACAAAGTGCTAGGGATGAAGTGCCGGAAGGAGGTGAACGAAGTGCTGGGGAAACATAGTGAAGAGAAAAGGACTTGACTTGTGCTTGGAGGATCTTCTAGTCAAGGGTCTAGGTTTGGCATTGATCAAGAAAGAAGCTTCAATAAGAGAAAACTTATTGAAGGGTTTTCCTCTCAAGAGAAGAGAGGTTTTGGCCCCGACAGAGAGCCAACATTAGTGTTCTTGTCTTTATGTTTTTTGTAGCAATTTGATGAAAAACACACACTAATAATAAGAAGAAGATCAAGCTAAGATAATTGTAAAAGTGCTTCACAAATTGTTATCAAGTTAAGAAGAATCATACTAACCTAATTGCTGTAGACTCTTCAACATGGTATCAAAGCTTAAGGTGACACATCAAGGAAAGGGCAACTCAAGAACACTCATCAAGGAAAGGCATCTACAAGGTTGAAGCATCAAGCCATATCCACTCAAGGAAAGAAGGCCTACCATCTATCATTCATCAAGGAAGACTACATAGTAAGAAGAAGAGCCTTACACAAAGGTACCTACAAAGAAGAGCAGATCAAAGAGGGACCTACAAGTTACCAAGCAAATCTCTTCATCAAGCAAGTCCACTTGGAAAAGACAACTTGAAGAACATCAAGATTCGAGGAAGGCAAGCCATCAAGTCTTCAAGAAGAAAGCAAATCCACTACATCTCAAAATCTATCAAGTAAGTATATGTTCCCATCTGAATATACATCAATTTCTTGCAAGGAAAGCAACAAATTGGTAGGTACCAATAACTTTCTTGCATGGAAGAAGAGGATTGATTTACTTCTCAAGAAGGATGAACTCCTAGAACATGTCAAAGGGAATATTGCTATCCCTGCTAAGGAACAAACTCAAGCATTAGCCAAGTATAATAAGGATGAGACAAGAGCTCAAAGGATTCTAATAGAGTCATAGAGACTCTCTCATTCCTTATGTCTCCAAATTTGAAACATCAAAAGAAATTTATGATAAGCTAGTAGAGCTATTCTCCGTATCCACAGCCGAAGAAGTGATATCTCTAAGGAATGAATTGTACAAGATGAAGATATCAAAGGAAGGAATAGCTCCCTACTTCATGAAGATCTCCGAGATGAGAGATCAACTTCAAGAGCTTGGGGAAGTCATGTTTGACAGAGAAATGACAACTGTAGTACTCAATGCTCTACTTGAGGATTGGGCATTCACATCAAGCATATATGCCAAGAAGGAAGCAACCACACTCAGTGAATGTGGTCTCTATGGAAGACAGATGAAACCAGACTTAAAGCAAACGAAGATGTGGGATCAAAGGAGCAAACATTTGCTACCATGGCCAAGAGAAAAGGAAAATTTGACAAATTGGGTCCATGAAGAACAAACAACAAAGACATGTCCAAAGTCCAATGCTATGGATGCCAAGAATATGGACACTACAAAAGGAATTGTCCTAAGCTTAAGAAGGACAACAACAACAAACAAAAGAGGGAAGATGCTCACATGACTCAAGAGGTGAAAGAAGAAGAAAAGAAGCAAAAGAAGGAAGATCCTTCGGATCTCTACTATGACTAAGTCAAACTCTTTACTTCAAGTCTTCTTTCAAGGTTTTGAGTAGAATAGGAGCATGTAGAAATTACATGGCTAGAAACATCTTCTAGAGCTAGTAGCATGTAGTACATAGAGTTCTAGATACTCATGTAGAAGTAACATTTATAATGAGAACAAAATGCATGGTTAGACATATCTTCTAGAATATAAGAGCATGGTAGATATAGCTCAAGATATTCATGTAGAAGGAGCATACCTAGTATAGAACCTCATCCACGATGAAATAAAATTGATCATGATTAAGAATCTTAGAAGACCTCCATCATCAAAAGGAAAGAAACATTTGCAGGGTAAGGGTCTTCAAGATCTTATGATGGAATCTTCAAAAGAAGATTCATGAATAAGAAGCAGATGTCTCATTGGGAGTCCCTTTCATGTGATTTAAGAAAAGGGTGATGAGTAGGCAAGCTAAGATGAAGCAAGAAGGGCCACACCATGAACAATCAAATAAAGTCAAGATGATCAAAGGAGAATCAAGATGAGGTATGTGTGCATCAAAGTTTAGTCATGTCATCATTTGTATATTATTGAGTCATGGGAATAGTTCTATAACATGATCAAGTAGGAAATAATATCTTTCACTAATGACATGCTCGAAGGCATGTACTACAATGCAATAAAGGTCAACAAAAGGGTATGCTCACATAAGGAGTATAAGATTGCTGACTAAGAAGCAAGAAGAAACGCTGACTAGTCCAGGAAGCAAGCAATAAAGACATGCTCTCAAGGAGCATAAGATGCTTGACCAATTTATCCAAAGAGAAGCAAATGAAGAAAGATATCAAGCATGTGAAGAACACCATGATCATTGAGAATCACTATCTGACAAGATACTTTGAAGATATCTCCAGAAAGAAGGCAAGACAACTCTGACAAAGGAAGGAAGGACCCTTGACAAGTATGAAGGCCTTGGAGATATGAAAGGTGCATATAATTGATTCTACTCTACAAAAGATGTTGTGATGAAGAAGCCATTCAACAAAAGAAACGCAATGTTGAAGCAATAATAGGATGAAGTCATGAAGGGCTACTCGACCAAAGCATGGGAACAAGCAAGTTCAACGAAGCATCCATGAGAAGAGAATTTCGAAGCATGGACAATATGACAAAGGATTAGTCGGCTGACAAGAGATTCTGATATATGACAAGAAGACCACTTTCCACGAAGGAAGCAATGGCATGACAAAGAAGGAAGGAAAGTGATCAATGGATGGTGCCCTACCTCAAAGAAGTTCGAACAAAAACTTCATGACATCAAAGAAAGGAAGGAGATCAAGCAATTGTAGGACCCACAAAGAAGAAGACGTTGCTGATGAATGAGAGGGTCCCTAGTTGAGAGGGAGCTCTGACAGGTCCCTGATCAAGAGGGAGTTTTGGATCACCCCTGATTACAAAGGACTGACCATTGTGTTTTTCCATTTCATGTGTCATGCACTAGACTAGGACTAACAACTATAAGTCTAGATGAAGGCTATGAATGGAAATATAGACACAAGATAGACACACCGTTCTTGTCTTCACTTGGGAAGAAAGAATGGGAGGATTGGGAAATCATCTGGCATCCGATACTCTTTGAGGATGTGTAGGGCATCCAAGACAAGAGTAGGCAAGAGGATCGATATTCTTTGAGGGCTAGGAACCCAAGACAAGAACAGTCCTAGAAGGTCATACTCAATGAACACTTGGGTGGGTATGTACCTTGAGAGACAATGACTAAGGTGTCTATAAGTCATTGGTCTCGCCAACATTGTGCTTTGATCTATTGAGAGATAGAGCTGTCAGTCAAGGCCTTGCCGTGGAAATAATGTTGGTTATTATGATGCTATAACAGATGGATTGCCAATCCGGTTTCTCTTATGTGAATTCTTCAAGATTGATAATAGCCAAACACCTTGTCATGTTTTATGAATACCTCCCTAGTTAAGAGGGAGTGTTGAAGGAAATGTAACTAGGTTCGGTCTTCATAAATGTACTTTTGATGTTTGTACTTATTCAAGAAAAGAAATATTATTTTTATAATATATATCAATGAGTTTCTTGCTCATTGAAATAGGTCTAGCACATGTTAAGTGCTATAGGTGATTCAAATAGTCAAAAGGAAATGTTGAAGGCCTTAAGGGACTGTTAAACCATGTATGATTATGTATTAGGGTCAAGAGAATACCTCTAAGCAAAGTCAAGTCCCCTCCTAAAGACACCATCAAAGAGTCTCCTTCAAGCATGTGACATAGCCAAAGAAACCATTCGAAGTAAGCATAAAAAGCCGGCCTGCAAGCAATCTACATGTCGGCCTTTTAGTTGGCCTAAAAGGAGGGATATTACTCTATAAACAGAGGCTGTCCACTCCATTACAATGTCAACCAAGCAGCTCTGAAATCTGCGAAGAGAAGAGGCTAGAAAAAGGGTAAGAAAGGACGAAGAAGAGGTCTTCTAGGGCAGCGAAGGAAGGAGGAGAAAAGCCGAAGTGGAAAGGGTTGTTTTCTAGTGTGATACAATCACACGTGCGAGAAAAGATAAGGACAGCCTGTGGTTATATCAGCAGTAAAGTCAAAGTCACATGTTCATGATTGTTTGGGTTAGAAATTAGGCCTACAAGGCCCCTCAAGGCAGACGAAGAAGACTCTCTCTCAATAGAAGGTAAAAGCACCCTAATTCTCTAGGGTACCTCTCATGTGCGAGAATTAGGGCTGCAGTGTGTCACACTAAGAAAGAACAAAGTGCCGGAAGAAGGACGAAGTGCTAGGGAACGAAGTCCCTGAAGAAGGTGAATGAAGTGCCGGGGAAACATAGTGTAGAGAAAAGAAGGACTTGACTTGTGCTTGGAGGATCTTCTAGTCAAGGGTCTAGGGTTTGGCATTGATCAAGAAAGAAGGTTCAATAAGAGAAACCGAAGGATTTTCCTCTCGAGAGAAGAGAGGTTTTGGCCCTGGCAGAGAGCCAACACTAGTGTTCTTGTCTTTATGTTTTTCGTAGCAATTTGATGAAACACACACACTAATAATATGAAGAAGATCAAGCTAAGATAATTTTAAAGTGCTTCACAAATTGTTATAAAGTCAAGAAGAATCACACTACACCTAATTGCCCTAGATTCTTCATCAAGAAGAGGATTGGGGTTTTGTGGCATTTGGAAACCCTAGTGCCTCTCATTCGTAGTGTGACCAATTTTAGTTGGGACTCAGGAGAGATACCTAGGTAGGAGAAGTTAGTGGCTAGGGTTTGCTATTTTGGGGTATTTGTTACCTAGGGTTGGGTAGCTTGACTTGTATTAGCTTGTTTAAACGGTGGTATGCATTTGTAATTTGTATTTCTTCTTGTTTATATATAAGAAGTGTTCCAACTGTCCAAACATTGTGTACTTTTTTGATTTGAATTTATTTTATCTTCATGATTGAGTAGATACTAGTGTTGGTTATACGTGATGTTTTGACTTTTGACATAACTTTGAGCAGAATTCGTTAAGTGATTTAACACACATCTAGAAGTTAAAGGGGCAGATTTGATGCTAAAATAGTCTGTTGTAATAAGTCATTTTCAGATCTGTTATAAGCATGGAAAGTTTTCTCTATGGGCTTAAACTTTGTGGTTTTGAATTACACTTGATTGGTATTTATTTTCTCGCGCTGCCTTGTGAAATGGCTCGAAGAGAAGAGAAGTATTTGTTGCTGTAATTTAATATTTCAGATTTAGTGCAAAGGTTGAAAATTCATTGGAAATAGATGCCAAAAAGCTCAAGGTTAAGGTGAAAATTTTGAATTTGCATTTGCGTATTTTCCACATTTCATAGCAATTACTATAATATTGGTCAAGTACAATGATCGTCAAATTTATCCATGGACAACTAAAGCAGGTCATTATTGAACCCACATGTTGCTAGAGCAATGGTAAAGCCAAAAGGCATGATGAACTTACTAAAATAGAGGTTCCTTTATAATAAATGTTGTCTTCCAAATCTCTTTAGGTTGTATGAGGATTTGAGATAAATTTTGCAAAGAAATTGGCTCCACGAATGTAATATCCCTTGGTAATTTTTTCTCTCTTGTAAATAATTGTAATTATTTTAAAAGGCTGAGAGGGGGACATAGATTTGGTTGCTTCAGGCAGGAGATTGCTTGAGGGAATTTCTGTTTTAGATATTAGTGTTGGTTGGTTCAGTGGGCTAACGGTGCCATAACTTAACTGAAATAAAAAAGGATAGGGGCATGTGTCTTTTGATTCCCTTAGCAAGCAAAACAAGACAAAAACATTAAGGCAGCACGGGCCGCGGTCCATGAGGTGGACTGCTACGAAATTGTTGAGAAGAGGGCAGTTAGTTGTGTATGGAAAAAGGGGGAGAAGACTTGGAGATTATTGGAGGATGGATACATGTGCGCTCGAGAGAATGGAGAATACATAGAGACACATGTAGAGGGAGAAAACCTCCTAGCGTGCAGAAGTTGTGGGAGGGGTAGAGATAATGGCATTTTAGAACTGTTGTAGAAGAGGCATAAAGGTAGCATCTTGAGCTATGTTGCTGGGCACTAAAGAGAGCCATAAACTAGTTGAAGAACCCTATTGAAAACTTGTTGGGCATAAACATTACAACGAAACATTATAACAAGAGCAGTGGCTTGCCTCGGGGGAAGGCAGGGTGGCCTAATGGTATTTTGGTTTCGCTGTGCATTCATGTCAGTGGAAAAAGATGAAGAAACAAAGTATTGCAAATGGTGAAAACAATACATATACATTCATAAACTAAAACAGAGAGATAAACACACAAATAATGCTTAATGAAGCAAACACGTCAACATAATTATGGAAAATGGCTCCCTTTATTGACTGCTGGTGGTAGAAGATGGATAAAAATATTAGATTACAAAACATTTGAAGAGAAATCTTTGAGCTATGGTGCTAAAAATCCTTAGCAAGGAGGTTCCTTTCTTCACTCTCTTTGCAAGCTTCTCTTCTATCCAAGAAATATCAATGCTCTCTCAATAGTGAAATCCTCTCCACACTAGAGTGCAAACACAATAGCGCTCCACTTCTTTTGCTTCAACAATGAAATGAAGGGTTGCTCTGATAGCAATTTGGCTAGCATAACATTGTCTTTACTTTGGCTCTCCCATGGTTTGTTTACATAGAGTTTTTTGAATCCCTTTTTCCTCTTTTGGACCATGAATGAAAATGACTTATGAGTAGGACAAGAGGATTCCTTTGAGGGTTGCATGTCTTCAGGGCGACTCGAATTTTGCTGTCCTTGACTGAAATCTTGTCAGGGAATTGTCTTCCAAGTGTGGGAAGTGGTCCCGAATTGCTAAGTTGACCATTTCTTTGACCGTGTAACTTTGGAAGGAAATACCGTGCATTGCGTGACTATCGAAGGAAAGCCGCACAGTCATCAATTGTTAATTCAATATACATTAGACCTTAGGAGAAATCATTTTTTTGAACTTAATAACATCTTCAGCTAGAAAATCTTCACTTGTGCATTTTGTTGGATGACTTTGGGTGTCCTTTGGATTGTACAAATATGTGGACGATTTTTTGGTGTTAACAGTTGCCCCTTGATGTATGAGGTTATAAGCAAGCGTATAGTCGAAATACAATACGTTTTCTTTCTTGACTGAGAGTCTGATCAACTTCTGGATAGAGAGAATAACTTGTTGCAGAGATGAGTAGGGAAACAACCTTACCTAAGGATAAAAGATAACCATGCCCTGAAAAAAATAAATGCTCATACGAGGCGGGCATGTCCTATGCTCGTTATGATGGCTAGTGACGATTTATTACAATCAAATAGGAAGTATCACTGACAAGTCAGTGTTGGAATGGCTGACATGCTCATTGCTGATGATGATAACTGCTGACGCCCTCCAAGGCGCTTATGACACATAGACGGTGTCAAGGGCCTCCATGCATCAAGAAAAGATAAAGCACTTCTGGAGCGAGGTGCTTGTTGATGCATGGGTCTTCGACTATGGGTACCTCCCACGCATTGAGATGTAAGCATTGCTAAGTGAGGTGCTAAGTGATGCGTGGGTCTTCTACTAAATGAGAGATCTGCAACGGTCATGAAGTACAATACCACCCTGAAATGAGAGCTTATGTTGGTGTCGAATGTTAGGCGGACTGATGACATAAATGGGAAATCGCGATTCCCATTATGCCACCAAGATGTCCCTGAAGGGGGGGGGAGCACCCAAGGTACTGTCTCGATCCAAGAAGATGGGTGGTTGAAGACAACGAGAAAGAAGCACATTGAATGGTACACCGCAAGCACAAAGAAATTGGACTATCTTTCCATCCACATCACCCCTCCCAGCAACATTCAGGAAATCCCCTATTGTTCTTTTACCTGCAGAGCTTGCAGAAGTACCATGATGAGATGAGCTACCAAATATAGAGGTTGCACTTGATTCATAATGAGTTTTTTGTTTCTTGCTTTTTTGTTGTGCAATCTCCTCTATTTGGATGTATTTTCTTCTTTGTTCAATTGAAATGTTTGGGCAAATTTGTAACCCCACAACACCTTTTTTATCATCATTGTCCATCACCCCACAGAGATGTCTCCTCACACAGGTATATGAACCACTAAATGGTTTTCCTCCATGACAACCATGAGGGCACAAAAATTTGTAGCTTCCACCACCCTTTCCCCCTTCAAGTTTGGTCACATAGTTCCACAACGGTGTTAATGTAGCTTTCTCCTCTAGTGTTTCAGTGTTCCCTTCAAGTTCATCCCCTTCCTCCTCATCATACATTGGGTCACTCATATGCGGACCATTATCCTCTTGTTCTTCTTCCCTTCTATTCCTACTCGCCCTTGCCATCATTAAAACCAAAAGTGGAATGATACGTAGAAGCCAAAAGAACACCATCTTGGAATATGGATATAGGCGGTGGACAACTTGCAATTAAATGAGCAAGTAGAAAGAAAAGGAAAGAGTAGGAGAGGGAGGAGAAAAATACAAAAAACAATGTCAAAAAAATGAGGGAGTTTGGGGTTTGCACTTACCTCTTTAGATCTTGTAGATGGAAGTCCTCCAAGCTACTCCTTCTTCACTCTTCCAAGCTCTCCTCTCTTCTCCAAGCTCTCATAAAATAAAAGTGAGCAAATGAAAGATGAAAGGGTCTGTAATCCCTTCACTCCTCACCCTAACCCAAGGTGGACCCACCCCCAACAAAGGAAAAAAAAAGGAAAAAAATTAAAAATTGCGCCACATTGTGGCACACGCTATGGAAATGACCGCTTGCTTGGTGAAGCGGTTGCGATTCGTATGGATCCGACCCGTAAACATTGCGGATCGTATGACCGAACCGCTGTATGGTTATGAAAAGGTAGGAATCATATTGTTCAGTCCAATCCGCGTTTCAGTTTTTCCGAAATGCGTTTCAAAGGGTGGATTGCCCACAGATCTGTACAGATCGTGTTTCGAGATTTTGATCTGGTGGTGGGGACGTTTCCTGCAACACTGGCTTGGACACTGTCACCATCACACTGATCAAACACAAAGGATGACAATAGACAACAATATCTGTCACCATCTAACTGCCCCCACCTAAAACACAATTGTGGAAGGAGCAAGAATCAATAATCTCCATTGTCAGCAAATTTCACTAACGAAACACAACCAAGGGAACAACAACAATCAACAACGAACAATTGATGCAACATGACGATATAAATTCTTCAAGCATTGGTTCAAATGATGCCACGACCATTCATCGATCCATCCACAGTCGATCCTGATGGTCGACACTAGTCCACAATTCATTCTTTCACGTCTCTTCTGAATCGATCTGAATGTTGGATTACGAGTTGACTAAGAATGTTGGGGCCTGGATGATTTCCTTTGATGAGGATGTGAAGATGACTTAGTCTTTGTTTTTGCAGACTCAAAGTTGGTTGCCACAACATTTTCATCTTGAAGCACCTCGCAATTGGATGTAGGTGATGAGGCAGGAGCAGGATCGTATCCAAGACTTGCTCTTGATGTCTGCACTATAGGGTTAATAGGAGCAACAATTCCCAATCCATTCTTCCCAAGCTCCACCAGTATATCCCATTTTACTGAGCAGTCGAGATCTAGTACTAGTGGTATGCTTTTCAAAACTAGGTGCAACAGTAGCATGTGATGATTCATGATCATCTTGCATCAACCATTTGACTATCAACATCATCAAGTGTGGAAGAAGGAGAGCTTGGAAGCTCAACATCAACTGTCACCATCTCAGATTTCTGAAGACGACTAACTTCCAATTCAAGTTCCTTCTTAGACTCCTGCAACTTTTGAATAGCCTCATCTTTTTTAATCAGCCGTTGTGACAAAATTTGATGTTGTTCCAACATTGTTTCTTTTAAGCAATCAATCTCCATAATATGTTGATTATTTTGCTCTTCCAATTGCTTCTTCAAATTTGAGTCAGAAAAAGACTCAACTTCCTCCTGTAAGTCATCAAGGAGATTCATCTTCTCTTGAAATTTCTCTGCAAGCATCTGGAGATATTTTCCCATAGTTGATTCTAAATGGTCAACCTTTTGGATTTTCTCAGCTTTGTAACCTATTTTTAAGAGTTGCATTCTCTGCTTGCAAGACAACTACTGCAAATTGCAATTGGAGAACCTCTTTACGAAGTTCATCTGTTGCCTTCTTCTCATGAAGCTCTTGTAATCTTTTACCCATCTAAAAAAAAGTTGGCAAATTTATATCCACTAGCTACAAAAGCAAAAAATTACTACAAAAGAAGATTGGTCATGACAATAACTTCACACTTCCAATCACCACACAAATCAAAGAAATCCACCCAGATTTGGATGACTAGCCAACAAGCTAATCTTTCATAACCATAAATCATAGAGAATCCAAATGCATCAACTAAACAAATATATTTTCATAGGATTTTAATCCTCAAGACTTTAATAAAACCTTTAGAAGGTAATATTCCTTTTCTTAACTTTGGCTTGAAATCCTTTTTAATGAAAAAAGGCTCCCAAAAGGAATGTGAAGAAGCACCACATTATCACACAAGGGTTTAATCCATCATCCTGCTGACAAGCTCATGAGACAATGCATGGGGGAATTCATAACTCCATAACAAAGAAAAAATTAGCTTCCTATTTCAACTTTCAAATCTAATGATAGCAAGGAGAGGGCCGAAGAGTTGGGGCAACTAACCATCTCTCGCGACTCTCTAGAAGAAATTAGTCACAGGTTTGCTATCCGAAGACAGAACAATGAGCCAATCATCGATCCACAGTGAGAATCATCGATTTATTATCCTCATGTTTATTCAATATTTAGGATTACCTAATATGGGAACAACTCTCTTCTCTACTAGTTCATTAATAGAGAAATCAGAGAGGAAATGTCAAACGACGCATCTTTAATATTTAACAGACTATATCCTCGATAAAGAAATCCAACTCCCCATGCAGCACAATAACTGACAAGTCGACATCCAGGAGGCGTTGCCCAACATAATCTGTGACTCGAAGGAGCTCAACCATGGTTCTCATGCGTCTCTGGAAGGACACCACATATGAGGATGCTATTAAAGCTATGTAGTGCAGAGTCCTTTGCCAACATTTAAAAACAGATCAATTACTGATTCGTATCTCGGCTGCTCTCGCACAACGATTCACGATCTGGAAACGACTGGTGGAATTTCCTTGGCAGCTGGAATAAATTAAAAGCTTCAGAATTTGGCCCACAGAAAGGGACCAGACAACACGACCTTCCTTATAGTTGTGACACTTGTTTAGACCTCAAGCAGAGCTCGAATTCTGGAAATTCGACACTTTCAAAAAACAAATCAGTGTGGTATGAATTCGAGCTCCCTCGAGATAACAATTCAATGCGGTAATGGTTCTCGAGGCTCGCAAACAACAACCCCTTTGCCGGTGACGAGGCTATGACTTGAACAGTGAGGTCGTGAAGTTGAATCTTGATATTGAAATTGATCTCAAATGCATGGATCTCTCCAGGGATAAGGTAGCAGACATTTGATTGAGTGTATACCCAACGCAAAGACACTGTGCGTGGGACATTATCCCAAAAATGTGATATTGTTAGCTTGCGATGCCTTTGGCGTTTTGCCACCAGTCAACAAACTAACTCTACACCAGAGGATGTATCATTTTATCAACGGATATAAAACAAACTACGATTTGCAACATATCCAACATGATCACAAAGAAACACCATTCATATCTGATAGATCGAAACCATGTTTCCTAGACAAATTTGGAATAAAAAATTCTGAGAACACACTAAATCAGAGACCCCATTCAGATTATTAAAAAGATAGAAAACTCCAAAAACGAATTTAGTAGGGTAGGAATTGCCTGCTCTGATACCATGAATGAGTATTATATTACTCAATTGTTGTGTCAAAGTACATAGAAAGATCTCCATTATATGGCAATGGAGGAGACCCAGTGTCAATTAAGGATAACTATGACAACAGGGCAAATACAAGTCCTATGTGAGCTTACAACTCACCATAATTAGCTCATAGGAAAATGAAGTGTTGGAAAAAACAAACTCCAACAGTGTGCTTGAGAGCAGATGTGACATTGATGGCGCGAATATCTAATGCGGTTAGGTCGCGGAGTATGGACCAACAAGCGAAAGATGGCTGAAATGTTGCCCAATTCCTGACATTGATTTACTAGGTGGTTGGGACTATTGCTTAGGGTAGACCTGTGGGGTGATTTTGACAAAGTGGCCTAACACTGTTTTGTCTTCCTTCTATATCCAGACCGATGGAGGCGGTGGTTGACACATTGATTGGTGCCTGACTTTGGCTCAGTTGGGGTTTTGTCCTCGAATACGCACAATATGGACCTATATCTGTTGTCCCCCACTGGTGTGGTGTTATTCGGGGATTAGGTATCTGGTTCGACTAGATCGGAGTTCTCAACGATGAATTGCCGCATGAATCCCAACATTTCGTGGAATCGAGAAAGGTGTGGGCAACGCCGGGTATGATGGTTCCCTGAACAAATGTGGCAGCTATGATGCCTGCATTTGGGTCTATTGTGCAGGTTGCGGTGTAGGTTAGGGTAATACCTCCTAAATGCTCGTAACTCGGGACATTGGTTTATGAAATGGTCTGGTTTGTTACATAAAGCACACGTGGAGGTACGCTGGGGTGTCATTGATTTTGGTTGTCTCCGAGCATGGCGGGAGGTTGAGGGAACAAAAGAGGGATATGAGCAATAAGCTTCTTCTTCCCTCATGACATAAAAAAATGGTTTTAGACCCATCATCTGCTGGTAGTGATGGGGTCATGGTATTGGCTTGGGTGAGTGCACCTAACACATCTCGATATCAAGGGATTTCGTGGCAATGATGAGTGTAATGCCCATATTTCGCGCATGCATGGTTGGTGCGCAATGCCTTATAATGCGCGGGTGTGCCCTTTTCTCCAATAGGGGGAGGAGGATTCACTAACGCTTTTGGGGCATGTAGAAGAGCTTTTAGCTTGTCTAACTCAGGGCACATATTGGTGGGTGCCCAACTACTTCACACAAAGCACAGGGTGGAGGCACCCTAGAGGAGGTAGCATTTGAAGCTTCTGCCTTCTTGCGTTTTTGCTTATCCCTTCTTTTGGCATCGACTGGTGTTAGTGTAGGCATTGCTTGTTGTGGGGTGTTATTCCGAGGAGGTACATGAATGATGCCTGTTGAGGTGATACCTGAGCTTACCGACATGGTCTGATGGGCCAAATACCAGACTGGTATCACCAGAGCCATATTGGGCAACGAGAGCATTGCAATGACTTGGTGCGAGACAAAACCAGGTGGAGGGAATAAGAAGGGTTTTTGGGTGATAACATATGGCAAGAAATCAGGATCAGGGACAAAATTGTTGTTGGTATCTGAAACTAGTTCTTGATCTTGATGGGTGTTTGATGAACTCATCATGCACACTAAGGCTCCTGTGGTTGGAGGGATATCCTCTATCACAAGTGGGTCTCTTAGGAATGTCTCGAGGAGTGTTGATGGCTTAAATTGGCCAGGGCTGAATTCAGTATAAGTCGTGATCAATTCGGGAGAAGATCCGACGAAAGGTAGCACACCATCAGGTGCAGTTAATATCTTCTTCTCATAGTATGTGAGTTGGTCAATTGTAATTATTTTCCCGTCATGGGAGGACATCATTACCCTGAATACAGAAGATACTACCGCTGACAATTCGTATATATAACTTTTGCCCATAAGGATATTACAATCCAACTTTACGTCCAATACTTCGATGTTTATGAGCACGGTTTTACTGGCCAATCATGCTGGAACGCCTTGGTATAGGCCGATAGGGACAAAAGGGTGCTCGTTGTACGCTCTGAGAGTGATGTCAGATGGTTTGAGTTTAGGGGATCCAAGTTTTTGCTAAACTATTTTGGATATAATACATGTGGATGCCCCTTTGTCAACTATGCAACGATGGATGGTGATATTCTGGACTGACACTGGGATTTGAAAAGCGATGGTTGATGGTAGACGTGGGGTGACTTTATCCAAGTCAAAGACCATCAAACGAGAATCAGTAAGATCAATTGGTCCTAATGTGGAAAGTAAGGCTTTCTGTTCGGTTGGGCATGATTGCAAAACTTCCAATGCTGACATAGCTGAAGGAGTTTGGGCTAAGTCATTGACTATGCTATAACTGTGAGCAACCTTTGAGTTCTGTCCAGCTTGTCTTAAAGGACCTTTAACCATCTTTTCGATGGGCTCAATGGCGTATCGAGGGATCATCAAAGGTGTTGTGGGTGTTGCAGCAGTCGAGGTGGAAGGGTTGGTTTCTGGTGGAGTTCTGTACTCTTGGTTGCGTGTCTGCAAGAGAACATCTTCACTTGCCATGTAAATGTCGTGGTTTGAGGCAATTTGGGAACTTCCTCCAGAAGGGTTCTGTTGTTGTTGGGAGTGTTCTTGCTGGGTATTTACCACTCCTTGATGGGGGAAGGGATGCTGCATCATTGCAAGTTGTTGGTTTTGTCTCCCTTACTCCCCATTGTCTTGCATCCTTTTCAACTGAGGGAGTTGAGGACAGTGATGGGTGTAATGACCATACTCACCACAAATGGCACAAACGTGATTAGTCCGTAGACTCGTATTCTTGTTTTGCCTTTGTGGGTTGTTATTGGTTGGTCCCTGGTTTTGGTTCTGGTTGGGGTTGCCCCCAGCCGGTGCACGCAGAGGTTGTTGCTGATTGCTGCCCCCTTGGCCAAGATCTCCCTTTGGTTTGCTCTTTGGTTTTTTCTTAGCATCATTAGGTGGGTTAACTGTGTTAAGTTGTTCATCCAATTGTAACTGTTGAGCGAGAGAAGGCTGCACTAGATTAACCCTTGCATTAGCTTGTGCTGGTGGGTTATTCTGTTGAGGTGCGGGGAAAGAGAAATACTGGTTCCCTTGTCCTTGACTGGCGTATGAGTTTTGGGAAGGAGGAATTGGTTCCATGTTCCTAGGGGGGTATGGGCCACCTTGCGTGGGAGGGTATTGGCTACCTTGTGCGAGTTGATATTGGTTAACCTGTATAGCAGGATGTTGCATAAGCATAAGTTGTCCAGGGTAATATGCTGTGTGGTGTGGTGGTGCTATGGTAGTCACTGTAATTGTATCCAGGGTACTGGAAAGTGTTGTCGAGGTGATTTTGGGCTATGGTCCCAATCAATCCATCGACAACATTTGATGCGCATGGTGTCCCTTTAAAAGTTTGTAGGCGTGGGGCCTCTGGAAGAACATGGTAGAGGTATCTAGACTGGGTGTGGGGTATGGGCCACCTTCCATGGGAGGGTATTGGCCACCTTGTGCGGGTTGATATTGGTTAACCTGCATAGCAGGATGTTGCATAGGCATAGGTTGTCTAGGGTAGTATGCTGTGTGGTGTGGTGGTGCTATGGCAACCATTGTAATTGTATCCAACGTACTGGAAAGTGTTGTCGGGGTGATTTTTGGGCTATGGTCCCAATCAATCCATCGACAACATTTGATGCGTTTGGTGTCTCTTTAAAAGTTTGCAGGCGTGGGGCGTCTGGAAGAACATGGTAGAGGTATCTAGACTCGGTGTATATAAGCTCTAATTATTGAGCTTTGCTAATGACCTCTTCCTTGTTTTGTGGGGATGCATTCGCTACATCTTTTGTGATTTCCGACGTGAGAGATCTCAAAAACAGGTCGAGGAAGACTTTGTCTTCAAATTGTGCTTTACACAAGCTATGACGTTTCCGCCACTCATGGATGTGATCCGATATGTGTGTAGTAGGTGTTTCTTTGAAGTGGGTGAGGAGTTCCAGGCCCGAGTCTTGACGGACTGGGAGTTGGAAGAATGTTAGGAATGTTGTGGCTAGGGAATTAAAGCTCCCATGTGACGCAGAAGGTTGGTAACTATACCATTTCATTGCGGGCCCAGTAAGGGTGTGTTGAAACAACCGTAATTGAATAGTATCGTCTATGATACTATTGGATGAACACCCCAGGTGAAAGGTCATGACATGATTTCCTGGGCCTTCTCCTTGGTTCCCTTCGAATTTTGGAATGTTTGAAGGGAGCTTGGTGGGCATAGTTGGCCAATTCTGGTCATGTGCAATCGGGTCATTGGTTAGCTTGCTTAAAACAGGGACATTTAAAGAAGCTAAAAATGGGACTTGCAAGTTGTCTGCCACCACGAAACGACTTTGGACAACTGTATGTATGGGGGTTCCCTGATGAGGATGGTTACCCTGGTGAGCGTCGCGTGGACTCCCGGGAGGGGAGTTATGTGTCTTCCTTGAGGGGTAGTGAATGGGGTACTTTGATGAGGAGGAGTTCTAAGCAAAGTTGCAATGATAAAGGAAGATCTTATAACGGTAGCTTTATGGTGTCATCTGTGCCTAAATGGCGAGGGACTTGACACTCCTCCTGGTAATGCAGGGAGATTTTGAAAACAACTAGATCGACAGGGAGTTGTGGGGTCCCCTATGGTGTCGAGTAGAGTGAGTGCTACTTTGTGTGATTGACGAAAGGAGATGATTCTCAAAGCAAATATATCACATACATAAAACAAAGCGAAAATAAAATGATTAGTTTCCCTTTAACTTTACACTATGTGATCAATCAATCAAAAAATGGTTTTCGTTTGTTTTTGCGTATGATAAAAGATGCTAAGAAGACCTATTCGTCCTTGCCACTCTCAAGGTAACTGGGCCTTGGAAGATATGTTCTGATGGGTATTGGGGCCACGTCGCAAAAGAACTGGCGATGCCTTCCAGTAGCTGAAGAATCAACCAAGGTAATGGGTGATGCTTTGGTGTTGCCCGCACCTCCACCTATAGCGATGGATGCCCCAGATTTTGTCCACTAAAGTATCTTCGTCCCACGTGAGCATTCAAGTCTTTAGCTTCTTGGTAGTCAGTTACCAGTACTGAGCACTAGATGGGTTGGGTAGCCCCAAATTGTACCGTACACACTGGACCTAAGCCGAACCCCCTATGAATCGGGTGTTTGCCATGCTTAGGTATTATTTTTGTGCGATGATTGAAGGATTTTAAGCTGCGTAAAAGTCAACTGCTATGTCTCAAAGATGTAACATGAAAATGGCGACTTATGGGATGCACATTGCCTACCCCCAATGGTCCTAACCTGAACTAATAATTCTTTTGTGGTCCTTGTGGGGAATTTAGTTGGTTCAAGTTATGGTTGCTTGTAAGGGTCTTTCTTTTCTTAGGGTGTGAGATGTAAGCCAAAATAAGTACAAAAAGCTCCGGAATTTGGATGCCTTCTTATACAAAGCTTATAGAAGCTTAGTGTGTGATGTGTAATTGTGTGCAAATGAGCAAGTGAACATGCAAAGTGTGATAAGATGTGGATATTCGGTGATCTGTTACAATATCCTCCGAATTACACTAAATTTCAATTGTTTCTTGCATGAAAGAGAAATGATGCGTGGATAATGGGCCGCTTACTCTTTCTCCTATTACACTATGTGTGCCTCAAGGGAGATGGGAAATACAAGTGCTTTTAGAAATATTTCCTAAAAGACGCAAGGGAAGCAAAGATTACTTGTTTTCTGTCATGACACTTGGCCCTAGTCCCAAAACTAATGAAATGAAAAAATTGCTTTGTTTAGTAACAAGATTTGAGATGATGGGCCACTTACTCCTTTGCTAATTAAGCTATCTGATTTGCAAAAAGTAGCATAATAGATTGAAAAATATATGTGGAATTTGGCCACATACTTTTCCCCCTAATTAAGCTATGTGAGAATTGCAATAAAAATAAAGATAATATAATTACCCTACTAATTGTGATTAGTAAAGCAATTAAGTAATCTAAACTAACTGGAAAAAGATGCAGAGGTGAAGGCAATTCACTAAAGGTTGCCAATCAATTGAGAGAAGTGAAATTACAAGGAATTTTTTGCTTTCTAGAAACTACGTGGGTTTTACCTTGCACAAACGCGGCATCGTGTCTATCTGAGCAAAAGTTGCGACCTGCGTGTCTTTTTGTAAGAAACCCACGCGGTCAACAAAAAACTATGAACAAGCAAGTTTCTCGGCCGCCAACAAGTCCAAAAGGTCCTGCAAAAATTACAGAGAGATGATGCACGCCTTGTGAGGTGATAATGCAGAGAGGTGGTCTTGGAAACACAACCGTTTAGAGTAAAGAAAAGACAACAGTGGAGTCGCCAATATTGTTGTAGTGTTTTTGTAGCAATGGTGTACCAAAAAACACCTTCTTAGCAGTATGTTGTTCCCTGCAAAGAAAAACAAGTAGTTTGGTTGTTGTTAGTGGACAAACATGAAAAAACAAAGTATTGCAAATGGTGAAAACATTATAGACAAACATAAACTAAAACAAAGAGATAAACACACAACTAGTAGAATACTAAACACTTGAAGAGAATTCTTTGAGCTATGGTGCTAAAAAATCTTGAGCAAAGAGGTTCCTTTCTTCACTCTCTTTGCAAGCTTCTCCTCTCTATCCAAGAAGTATCAAGGCTCTCTTAATGGTGAAATCCTCTCCACACTAAAGTGATGGATTGCTAAGAAGCAATTTTGCCAACACAATAGTGCTCTACTTCAGCAATGAAATGAAGCGTTGCTGCGATAGCAATTTGGCCAGCATATTATTGTCTTTACTTTGGCTCTCTGATGGTCTATTTACATAGCATTTTTTGAATCCCTCTTCCCTCTCTTGGTTCATGAATGAATATGACTTATGAGTAGGACAAGAGGATTTCTTTGAGGGTTGCATATCTTCAGGGTGACTCGAATTTGGTTATCCTTGATTGAAATCCTGTTAGGGAATCGTCTTCCAAGTGTGGGAAGTGGTCTCGAATCGTTGAGTCAGCCATTTCTTCGACTGCGCGACTTTCGAAGGAAATACCATGCGTCATGCGACTATCAAAGGGAAAGTCGCGCAATCATCAATTTTTAATTCAATATACATTGGACCTTAGGAGAAATTATATTTTTTGAACTTCATAATGTCTTCAGCTGGAAAATCTTCACTTGTGCATTCTGCTGGATGACTTTGGGTGTCCTTTGGATTGTACAAATATATGTACGATTTTTTGGTGTTAACAGTCCCCACAGGATAGGTCATCCCGGGAGACCCTCCCTGGAAGAAATCAAAAGGAGAGCCGAAGGTGATGCTTGGAATGATGTAGGGCTGGCTAGTGTGGCAAGAGTGAGGACCCTCAAAGCCACTAGGTGAGATAAAGAGTAGAGGACACACTGTTAACAAAGGTGTGGATCACCAAGGCACGTAAGCTCGAAGGTTATTCCTCGGGTGTGCAAGCGGGATGCAAGTTTGAGTGAGTGTGGGATGACGCCAACCTATGGCCGAGGTGGCAAACACGCGGGCTTGGTAACTCATTCATTGGAGCGTGGAGTATGCGCGAACCCATAGATGGGTCAACCCAGAGGGTCAACCTCGTAGCAAATGTTAAGCGTGCAATTGCAATGGGCTGGGTATCAGAGCCCGGTTGATGGGAAGATTGGTGGCAGATAATGGCTTGTTGTGTGGTGGCTGATTGTTGGTGGCAGATTGGTGGCTTCTAGTCCAATGGGACCTCACCTAATGGCCCGTTGCTTTAGGAAGGGGCACTAATTGGGAAGTCATGATTGAGATAGCGTAACCCCATCTATCGCTATTCCATACTTACCATAACCCCATCTATCCCTATTCCATGCTTACCACTTTCCATCTTACATTACAAGCTCTTATTTGACCTCCCTTCTTCTTGTCAATTGACCATTGGTTCATTGGGATTTGGCACACACTTTCTCATACCTTGGGTAGGCCCTGGAAATGCATCCTGGGAGGTTGATGCTGCTAAAATAAAAAGAAATAACATATAATGGGCATAAGAAAAATAAAATAAAAATCAAAATGGATCGTTGGGACTTACAAATTAGCACGTGGCAAACGCTAAGCATGAGCTCTACCTCTATCATATGGCCATCACCTGGTTCTTGGGCCAATGTTGCCCTATCTCATAAATGACAAGGAACACTTGCTTGTCCCAATTCCCAATGGGTAATGAATTGCCCCATCTTAAAAGGGGTAACAACTGCTATACATCATACAAAACAAGCTCTCATTCCTCAAGCTATGAGTAGTAATACAAGGAGAAATCAAGAAAAAGTAAAAGGAAATATGGAGGGGTGGAAAAACAAAGGGTGAGGTAGCTCATGCATCCACGATTGCTCCCTCCTCACATCTATACACCCAAGATGAGGTATTCCTTCATAGCTGGTCCCTTTGACCATGGCACTTGACCATGGAGTTCTTTACCCATCTGTTCCATCATTATTCACATGACATTTATTGATTAAAAGGTGAATTGAGGACATGTCACTTCCCTTTGGGGGTTGGAAACACCTAATAGGGTTGTCTATTAACCACTCCTACCTAGGGAGGTAACACCATTACATGACTAAGGCCCCAATTTTGGAAGAGAAGCCACACATGAAGTGTCATTATGCCCATTTCTTTAGAGCTTGGTTCACTTAAATGCAATAATTGTTAATGTACTTGATGATGAAGGTTGCAACATTGAATATTATATGTAATTGGTAGGTGGTCCATCTATAGGTCTGGGCAACTTAATTGGGGTCCAGGTCTACTAGAGGAACATGTTGACACCCATAGTTGATGCGTTGAGAGCCATGGGACTCCGAATAGTTATAGCATCATTCATAACCATGGACACCTTTAGCACCCATAGTGTTCCTGCTTTTGCCTTATTATTCATGGGATGATGCATTTAGACCAGTTTTCTCCCAATTGACTTAGCAGTATATACATGGTGTGGCAGTTGATCCAGGGCCCAAATGAGGTTTGTCTCATGCCTTAAGACATGGGAAGGTTAGCACCATCTTCAGTGCCGTTGGAGCAAAGACAAAGTTTTATGACTTGGGGACCCATGAGACCCAATTTTGTGTCCCAAATCCACATTTGGGGTCCACAGGATGATTTGCACCGAGTTACAGGGTCTAGCCCATGGATCTTGATTTTAGAGGCCTTCTACACTTGTCATGGCACCAAAAGGCCTCAACATTAGCCCTCTAGAATCCCACACAAGCATGGTGTTAGCATTTTGGCTAGCATTTGTGGAGATAAAGTTTAAATTTGCAAACGTTGCTAGGTCGGCTTTTGACCTAGGCCATCACTTGCACATTATTTTATGATTAAAGGGGCTTGAAGGCTAAAATAGGACATGTTAGAGCACATATATATTAGAGGTCTCATTCGATCTCTCATCATCATGACACTTGGAATTTCGGCCTCATAGAGGAACTCACACTTCTCTCTTCTAGATGAATTGGAATCACTGGATGCATTTTGATATTTGGAGTTAATATTGGATATTCTTTCGAGCTACTCTTTGGCATAATGGAAGGAATTCTTGCATGCTATGTTTTAAGTGCCCTAATTTGTTGAGGATTTATTTTTCTATGTCTAATGTATGGAACTATTGATTCCAGGTAATGCAAAATTGTGCTTAAATTTTTGAAAATCAATTAACGTTGCTATCTAGATGAATATTGCATCCATTAGTCATCTATAACATGTATTGAATGGTCCTAGTGGTAAACTCATTGAAGCTATCCCATAAAAATCCATTTTCCATTGAGTGGGTAAATGCTTGAAATTTGCTTGCTAGGGATTCAAATTTCGTCCTCTTTAGGGACAAATTTGACTATCCTAAACCATCCTTGACTCCATTCTCCCAAGGGACAAGGCATTGGTCAAGTTGTTTGGTGATCATCTCTTACTTTAATCCATTTTTCTTGCCTCTAAATTCGGTCCTTTCAAGGTTAGGGTAGAGAACTAGGGCTTAGGGCGAAATTCTAGGGAATAGGTATTTTGGTGGCTGGAGAGCCTAAACATCGAGAGGATAGGGTTTGGCACAAAACCTATCATTTTGGTGGGCATCCACTTCAATATAATCCATAAATTCTTTTGCCCTAAGAGGTAAACCCTGGTTTTTCCCTCAACTTAAGGACTTTCTTGAAGGTTTCATGAGTCTTGGCTTTAGCTAATATACATTGCAAGAAACCTTTTCTCCTTGCCTTGACCTTGAGTTACTCAAACACTTGTCTAATCTATCAAACCCTAGGTGTTACGCCCTTATTTCTAGGACTCACCATAGAAAGTGAATTGCTTCCTTGTGAAGCTTTGAGCCAAAATTGTGTCTTTCTTG
Source organism: Pinus taeda (assembly GCA_000404065.3). Classification (NCBI taxonomy): domain Eukaryota; kingdom Viridiplantae; phylum Streptophyta; class Pinopsida; order Pinales; family Pinaceae; genus Pinus; species Pinus taeda. The sequence continues at coordinate 16,804 of APFE030773179.1, read as the reverse complement.
AAGAACTCCTAGTGAGATCATTTCTTACATTAACCCTAAAATATCAATCATAAGTGATCTGTTTCCTACCAGGATTCCTCCTAATGAAAGTCTATAAAGAGTTAGGGGTTTTGGCTGTGGTGACAGTGGGCCACTACCCCATTGTTGCTTATAGGTCTAGTTTATACCTTGTGGGGTTTCCCTTTCCAAGGCCTGCTAGATTTTGCGGCAACTATCCAACAAATAATAAGACTATCAATAACTTGTAAGAAACATTATGCATAGAAGCATCTCTTTGGGCTAAGAGAACCTCAAGTATACTAGATAAATTGTTGATTAATGATTTCCCTGAATGCCTTATTAATTTCCCTGTTTAAGACAGAGAATGGAGGGGCATATAAAGTCTAACAGTACTTGGAGGAGGGAAGATAGTCAGTGAAGATACCCAATGATTGCAATTGTAGAGAGCCATGAAAATATCCACTTTTCCTGTGCCTTAAAAGATGATGCGAAGCACTGTCCTTAGGAGAACAAAGAGACATATAACTATATCTCTATTGTTTGGAGATAGTCACCAAGAATTAGAGTATATTAAGACAAGAAATAAGCCTAAGATGTTACCAAGATGAAGAGGTTGGACCCCAAACCTGGCATGGGAAATACTTTGAGGAACAACCCATTTGCAACAAATCATGTGTTGGATTGTAATGGTTTGTACTATCCTCATGGGTCCAATCAATAGGCTTTACGTTGGGCCCTCAAACCTTTGATCCATAGACAATTGGAGGCTTAATAATAGTACCAAAAAGATGCATCTTCAAATGGATTGCTTGAAAATGGATTTGGAAGCACTTGCATGTGAGCACAGATAAGGATACATATCCATTACAAAGTCATGATTGGGATGGTAGTCTCAAACTAAATGGAGGACCTATAGATTCTGTGTATTGATCTCAATTTCTTCTCACCTTGAAGGAAAGTTGAAATTTGTCTAAAGCATCCTTAGATTTGTTGAGGACTATAACCTTAGTCTTGTCAATGTTAACCATGAGTTGGCAATGATTGCAAAAGCAGGCTAAAGCATCCAACTGTCTTTGCAAAGTTCAAAACTTCAAACAATAAGAAGAGGCTAGAAGGACTACATCGTTTACAAAGAGAGAATGATATTAAGACATGGTGCAAGATACACGTATCACTTGCATTTGTATTCTCCCTAAGAAACTCCTTAAGCTTATCAATATAGATCCTAATAATGTCGAAGAGAGGATGCCCTTGTTTGACTCTAGTAGTGCTCCTAATCAATGTTGCATTAATTGTTATTGGGATAATATCGGTGCGAGGAAAAAATCGTAATTATCGGGAAATAATCAGGAAAAAATCGTTTGGTACAAAAAATTCATTTTTTTCTTTTTTTTTTTTCAATTTTTTTAATATCTAAACCATCTACAACATAAAATAAATACATTGACACATAAATATGATAAAAGAACTAATATATAAGATGTTTAATATCATTTCTAGTGCTAAAAAGTAAAATCACACATAACATTGAATCATGTCCTAAATAGTAAGTCCTGACTCCTGAGTCCCAACTCAGCCCCAAAATATCAACAAAAAATATAATAATGTATCTCATCATGTCATAATGTCATATACAATAAAATGAAGAAAATAATTAGAGTCTAATCCTATTGATTTCCTTTGCCCTTCTTGCGAGAAAATGCCACAACTTTCCCTTTCCCTCTAGATGTAGATGCCGGTGCTGGTGGAGTTGGCAGTGGAGTCTGTTGTGCTCTAGAAGCTGAAGAACTAGAAGTAGGAGCTATAGGAGGTGGACTACATCCTCTACTAGTGGTAGGGGTAGCCCGGGCAGGTGGTGGCACCTGGAAACATTACAATCTCCTAATCTTGAAATCCTGAAAAACTGATAAGTCTGCTGGATTTTGAATGAAATCTAAAATTCTACTTTCTCCATATGAAATCCAATGAGGCCGGAACCACTCTCAAACATCCTGAGTCATTTCATGGTAATGTTAAAAATTTAAGTAAAAGGATGAAAATGAAGATTAAGGAGAATGTCACTTAATCTTCATTTTCATCCTTTTACTTTAAGAATTATACATTACCATGAATAGCATATCAATACTAGGGCCTAGACTTGATCATTAAGCTGCCCCACTCAAAAATTATTTGTTTCTTTAAAAAAAAATTGCATTTCAAACATTTAGCATCTCTTATAAAACCGCGCTGCCCCAACCCTTGGTGATAAATTGGGAAAAAATCGCGTATAAAAAAAATGCTAGTATTACTCGCGATAATATCGGCTTCGGGAAAAATCGCGATAAAGCGATAATATCGTGGTATTATCGCGATTTTAACAACATTGCTCCTAATAAAATAAAAAAATTTCGCGTGCAATGTGGAAATGACAAATCATCTCACAAAGCCTATTTATAACGCTAATGACCAGCTATGATGCATCAATGCTATTGACACTCAAGCAAAATGTGTTTTGGGCACAGAATCAAAGGCCTTTTCGAAAGTCAAGAAAACAACAATATACCTTAGAAAACATTGCCTAGCTTCCTGACAGATTGTCTAGATTCCTTGATGACAGTTCAAAGAGTAAAGATGTGATCAATATTCTGGTAATCCTTCTGGAATCGGCCTGACCTCTGGCTTTAAAGTGACCTCTTTTCAACTGTTCCAATAGAAATATGTATGAACAACAGAATTTAATTTGGCAAAAGTGTCCCCAATCATAACATTCCTTTAGCTATTTTTTGGATTAGAGCAGTTAAATGCACTGCCAATAAGATGAGAGAAACACACCATCTACAAGTTAAATGCACTGCTGAGAAGTGAGAAAATCTGTAGTCAAGAAACAAAAGTTGTGTACTGTTGAAGAAATCACTCTCCACCACTGTCAATAGGAAATTCAAAGAATCATTGCTACTGCTGTTCAGTCAAATTCTTTGCTCACATTGATGATCAGAGTCCAGATTGAGCTAATTGCATAGAGCCACAAGGATTTATAGCATCCTTCTGGGTTGGCTGTAGGAGGCTATAGGTAAAAGGTCTCTAACACTCACATATATTTATCACAGTGAAGACTAATCAAGGTATATGGAGGGAGAATCCTTACAGTCTTACACTAACTCTCCCAAGGGGCATCATGCAAGCCTTTGGGAAAACCAGAAAATGACAAGTAAAAAGGCCTATTGAACAAAAACCAAAAATTAAGTCTTTATCAGATTTTCGGGGCTTCTTACCAGTTAAATATGAGTTTTCAATGGAGTGCAGTGTGAGCAGAATTTGACTATTCTGGCATGGGAAAAGAGTGGCCTTTGAAACATGTCAATCTTTTCTCCATGTCTAACTGATAGCCTGGTCAGTTCTCCGCTGCTCCAGCAGCTTCCTGGTTTGGCCTGACCATGTTTTTTCCACTGAATTTCACTTCTATCCAAAACTGTATCAATGGATACCTCAAACTGTTTCAGCTGCAATAGTTTGCATAGAATCTCTTTTATTTCCTTCCATATTTTCTTTTCGCTTACCCTGTTGCACCTCTTTTTGCTGGTCATTTTGCTTACAGTCTCTTCCAACCTAGAGTGATCAGGTTGACTAAGGTCATCTCTTAATGTTGAATTTGTGTGCACTAAAAAGGAAGGTGCCGAGCTTTCCTACTGATGTCAGAGTTGATTATCACCTGTCTTTTCATGTAGATCTCTATCTTTCCGATAGATCTTTGCTAGCTTCTTTGCCCTTCATCTGCCATGCCAGCCCAAATGCCCCTTCATTTTAGTGCCATCATTGGCCACAGTACCTTTATGTTTGTTGTTATTTGTATAGTTTAAGTTGAATCTACTTATTTATTTTGATGATGGCTAGTCAAACTGATGGACGATGTGAATTACTGTATGTGATGCTTGCAAATGAAGTACATCAAGAGAGGGTGAGGTTCAGGTTGGCATATACAACAATCATGTAGCTGAGTTGATATTGTGCAGAGCTTCTATTATATTTAAATGGCATCTGATTAATGTTTGACCTTTATTTTTAATCATAAAGCATAAAATGAGAATTTTTGATGTTTATTTATGACTTCTTATTACAGTCATTGAAGGCCTTGGTTCTAGAGAGAATGGGGAAGCCAGATGAAGCATTGCCCCTCTGCCTAAATGCTAAAGATGCTAATCCTGTTGATGACCTTACTCTCAGTACACTTCAGATTGTATTCCAACGACTTGATCGTTGTATGTTCATCACAGCTGTGCATGTTGATGAGTTTTAAATATGTTAATATGATTTAATATTTAGTTTCGTTAAAAATGGATAGATTTACTCTTATTCCTCTGATGCAGTGGATCTAGCAACATCCTGTTATGAGTATGCCTGTGGAAAGATTCCAAACAACCCAGATCTAATGATGGGTCTCTTCAATTGTTATGTTCGTGAATATTCCTATGTTAAACAGCAACAGGTAAGGGAGTATGTCGGTTGTTTTTTCTGAGTCTTGCTGATGTTTATATTCCATTTGTATGTTTCTTAAGGTTAACAAACTATTACTACAATGGAAATTTTGAATATTTGCGTTATATAGTTGCTAGTATCAATTTTTCGACTCTTTTGGCAGACAGCTATGAAAATGTATAAGCTTGTTCCTGAGGAGAGGTTTTTACTGTGGGCTATTTGTAGCATTCAATTGCAGGTATGTTTTATTATCTTGATCCCTTTCGTCTTGCTTTTTGCCTAGGGAATGCATACATTTTGTTCACAAATTGTTTTTCTTGATCTTACTTGTGATTTTCGTTTTGAGTTATAGTATTTTTCTCTGGCTTCTGTTTTCTAAAGATGCCCTCTATAAAAGAAAAGGCATCCATTTTCAAAACATGTCCATAAAAAGAAAAAAATTTTCTATAAATTTTTTTCCTAACATTAAATGCTGATAAAAATGGTTTCAATTTTTTGTATTTTTTTTGCAGACAGAAAATTGTTTCTGGTCTCTGTTATGTTTGAAAGTTGAAACTCTTGTTTCTGCAATTATTCAACATAAACAAGGTCCTATTGGAGAACATTTTGCATGCTATTTTAAATTAGAAAGACACTTTTCACAGGTACAATGTTGTATATTCCATATGAAGAATATATGTATACTGTCAATTCCGTCAACATTCGTCATGTCACTTGTGGGAATTGAACCTGGGTGGGGAGGATTCCATTCCTTCCTCCCAACCACCCCAGATAACTCCAATTGACTAAATAATAGAGATACTTGTGTGCATTTCATGATTGGTTTATTGTAGTTTAGTTGGTTGCTTTGACAGGATGTTTTGTTAATGGGTTTCTGTGTCTTTTCTTCAAAGGATATATTTCTTCTACTTAAAGCTAGCAGGTATAGGTGGGCGCACAAATTTATCTGACATGAAAATATTTAAGATGGTACATATTGCATGTGAAGGAATGATAAGCTGAGACAGTTATGATTGACAACACATTTTGCAATATCACTACAACTTAATGATTTCTTAGGACAGTGTAAAAATGTAATAAGATGAAATTCTATATTTCTTGTTGTTTCTCAAGAATCAAGATAAATATACCTGAAGCCCTGGTATTTGGGCTATGTAGCAGGGGTATGCATGCCAAGGGCTTTCTATGACGAAATGGCAATCCACCCAATTCTTGTACAAATATTTGTGTATGGTCTCTACATATCACTGCAAAGTTGTACACTCACCTGCATTATTGTTTCTCTAATTAATCATTAGTACAAGGAGTCAACATTGAAAAGAGATATCCTAAACGAAATCATTGAGATCATCAAATAAGAAAGGTTAGAATGAATTTATGAAAAAGATGCTTTCAGTAAAGATTGGGCTTTTAATGATCAGTAAGTTTTTTTTTAGCTGAATAGTATTGTATAACTCATGTTAGTCTTCCCAAACTACTATTGTCGAAGAGAATGATCAAAAGCACGTCTGCTTGGAAAAATCATAAATGTCTAGTGATTGAAATCGATGTTCAAGTTGAATACATTGTGGGGTGTATGGGGTTATGATCTGGAACGGTGCAAATAGAAATGAAACTGAGTCCAAACTACAATATCGATGGAGAAGTTTGTTGACATTTATAGATCAACAGTCACTGCTTCTTCCTGAGATTCTCTGTTTTTCCTCATTATTGTATATAGTTGCTTTGGTCATGTCGATATCAAGATATCTGTACTGTTAGTTTTAGTTCATATTTAGAACCTCGCAATTTTAAATCAAGTGCCTCCATCCATAAACTTTATTAGGTCGATAGAGAAGGAAATGATGTTGATATCAACAATTGACGAAAAATGGCGAATTTAATTTCAATTATATCTGGATTGACAACTGTTATGAATATAATATTTTATAAAAATAATGTGAATATAAATAATAAAAACAATCATAATAATGATTAATTAGTGATTAGTATAGAAGAGGCATGTCTTTAGGACATGACCTGACCATTCATGAAAGGGCACCTACCTAGGTATATAAGCGGGCCCTGATTTGTAACAGTATCTCATCTCATATCACCTGTATTCAAACATTTTAATATAAATATATTATTCGTCCCATGATGGACATTCTTATATTCCAAATATTCTGAAAATTCTGCTACGTATACGAACTTTGTTTGTTACATTGGCATCAGAGCTATTCGATCCTCTGGCCACTCAACTGATGCACAAAATCTGTCTGATCCAGCCTTTGGCCATCAACCCTTTGTCAAGTTAGTTTCCATTGGAATTCAGACTTTTATCCACATAATCTTTTAGAGGTTATCCATTCAGCTGTCATGGGCCTTTGGCCATTAAAAACAAAAGTAAAACAAAGAGAAGTTATATAAAAAATTAAAAAAAAAAAATTTAAAATCGTATGCACTGCTGCCGTTGTCCAACAGCAAGCCGCCACCACCACCGCCTATGTAGGCTGCAGTTAGCCGCCCACCTTCCATCGCCACTGTTAGACACAACATAGTTGAACCACCACTGTTGTGTTGCTCGCAGTAGCCATGGCTTGCCAAAACGAAGCTGCTGCTACAATGTTCGCAACAACTTCATTATACCATCTTCCATCAATAGCCAATTGTATTTGTCCCTGTGCAAATCTAATTAATTGTGGAAAAAGAACTAATTGTAGCCACTGTCTTAGTCGCTATATTGCATGGTTACCAAATAAGTTATTGTGCCCTACAATTAAATTGCGCAACCATAATTTTTTTAATTAATGACAAAACTGTTCAAACAGTGATTTGATGATCCATACAATGAAAAAGAAATTGATTTCCGCACAATCTGTACGATCCACCAGGTTTGGACTCCGTTGATATTGTACAATCACTGCTGTCGCTGTATTATTTTGTGTTTCTGTAATGCTGCGTATATCCTTAACCCAACCAATTATTAAAGGAACAGGTGCACGAGATAAAATGAAGGATCGTGGTGCGGTCTCTATCTAATTATTTCCATTGCACAATTGTGAAAAATATCAAGGTCAACTGATGAGTTTTTGAGGAAGAGACACCGTCAGAGAATCACCGCGAACCATAAATTGTGACCTTTGAAATCCACCCTTAAAAAATCTCCATAACATTGTTAAAATAAAGTGGAAGAGTTTAAGAAAAATATTAATAAAGGGAAGGTTCAATACAATATAGTATTCGAAAGAGAATATACTAAATTAAAAAAAAAGTATAGGGGGGAATATATTGTGAGGATAAAATAGGAAAAGAAAAATTTAATTATAAAAATATTATTTAGACTTTTATTAGTTGATAAAATATGTACATAAAAAAACAAAAAAGTATGAGGCTTTCAAAAGAGAAAGGATTATTAAAGATTCAATACTAAGGTTTGAAGGAATACTAAAGTTTTGAAGGTCTATAAAAATAAAATAATAATAACTTATTATAAAGACTAGAAGGGTTACATTTAAAACCTTAAGTTCATCTCGACAAGCAAAATGGAATCAATCACTAACCGTACAGGAATAGAGTCTAAGTCAAAAATTAAGGGAGATTTTCAAGAACTTCTTTTAACTATGCTTTAGTGCTATTTAGGATTAAGAGAACTCTTGCAGGGAAAGATATTACTATTTCTATCGCTCTTGCTGAAGGTAACAATTATATGAGCCCAAAATTTGCTAACTAATTGGCGATTCCCGAGTTGAATATAATAAAAAAATTAGACCTTTGGAACGAAAAACAATGACATAACCGACTCACAATTAAAATTGGGGATTATACATTTATATTGCAATTCTTTGTTCAATCCCTATGGAGCAATGGAGGTGACAATGGACATAATGTTTTTTGAAAAGAGTTTTCGGTGTAAATCACATTATAATACATTTGTCGACAAATGTATTATAATGGGATTTACGCCGAAAACTCTTCTAAAAAAACTTGATATGGATCACAGAACCCTAAACTCAACAAGTGACATAATGTGTTAAGAATTCAATAGGGAAATGCATATGTTAATTCTCTTGACTTGATAATTGCTTGTGTTAGCTTTTTACTTATTAGCTTTGATCTTTGTTAGTTCAATATGCAATACATCAAACAATTACCAAAACAATAAGAACAATGACACAATATGTAGGCTCCAAGCCAGGGCAAAAACCCCTCCTTGAGGGGAAAACCTGTAAAATCTCTTCTTATCTTTTAGATCTTTCAATTAATGAATACCATGACCTAAACTTAGACAAGAACCCTCCAAGATCAAGTCTTCCTCGACATCACGCTGCAATATCTTCGACCTTCCCGGTAAATCCGAAATTCTGCCCCAACAACTGCTACTGCTTCACTAGGAGACTTCGATCTACCTCTAGCTGCTCTTTCCTTGACCTCGCTTGCCTTGACTTGAGTCTTAGGGCTAATATGAAACACGAAGAGACCTTCGCTTGCCTTCTTGCTCTTCCAGCTTCTAAAATCGAACTTTTAGACTTCCTCAGTGCAAAAACCTTGTTCGCTTTCCCAGAGGAAAGTAGAGGGACCCAAAAACACTTCGACTTCTTCATACTTCCTTCTTCGTCCTTTTGCTGCTTCCTTCTTCATATGAGAGATTAGTGAATGATCCAAATGAAGGACACGTTCATCTTATATATAGGGTTCCTTCAAGGGTGAACATGTCTCTTCACTTAGGCCGACTTGACAACTCATGTAGGCCGACTTGATCTTGGAGGTATTTTGACATTATCAAGACAAAATAAATTTTCTTTTACAATTTGCAATGTGCCCATAGAGTCTTTGATATATGACAATGACTCTTATACCTAGGAACAACCCTAGAAGCACTCAATGGGTGCTTGATCTATAAAATAAAAGAACCTGAGCATGAAGCCCATGCTTCAATAATAATAATAATAATTTCTTTTTCATTTTATATATACAAGAATACATTTCATACTAATGAAGACCGAACCTAGTTACACATTTTTCAACATAATGTTGATTTTTGAGTAGCTTGGGAGGTACTCCAAGCCCTAGGGTTCAGGTTTTGGAGGGTGAAGTGCCACAAAAGTCATTTGTGGGTTTGGAACCCAAGCTTGCGGTTTTGCACCCATCGATGTTTGGGCCAAAACCATGGATCATTTCTACATGTGATGGATAGAGATGATGGAGGATGGCAAGGAGAATCCAACGCAACAAGAATCGTCGAAATCCAAGTTGTAGAAGATGAGTTATGAATTTTTGAAGTTGACAATGATTTTTTTGGGCATTCAAGTCTTGTAGGCTTGAAGTGGAAATGTCCAAAAGATGTGTCTCTTCAAGAATTCAGTGGAGCCCTTGTTATGCATATAAATAGGTGTATGGAGGTCATTTCATCATCCAATGTGCATCCATTGATAGGAGATAGTAGATACACTTCTGAGGTAGTTGAGTTAGCTAAGGAGGTAGAAGAAGCTTTTTTGGGATAATGTTTGGGATAATTTGTCTCTTGCAGGGCCTAAGTTTAAATGGCAGGCTGCTGCATTACTTGAGGACAGATTGAAGTGGTGTTTTGGCAATATTTTGGTTATGGTTTCCTTCATGTAACAAGCCGCAACCCTAACTGTGATTTAAAGGCAAGCCGCGAGCCTAGAATACCCTAAACAAAGGCTGTGTGCATCATAGGTTGGCTGTAGAACTTGTTATTGGAGAAAGGCAGGCTGTGAGGCATGGTGGAGGGATGGAAATAACCCAGAACAATGGTTAAGGGTGGGAAGACTCACTTCAAAGGAAGCCACAGTGAAAACAGGGAGCTAGAAGGTGGAAAGAGGGCTATAGCAGCTTGCCTACAAGCCCTAACTAGAGTACCAGACTTGTAGAGCTAACACCAGTCCTTGGGAATGCAGGAAGTTTGATAAATTCTTGGTGTATTCATGTTGAATTGGGTGCTAGTGGATTAGTCCTATTGTGTGGATAGTTGTAGCATGTGGTAGCCATGTGTTGAGGTTGACTTGGGTTGTTGGAAACCTCAACAAGGAGCAAATCTTACAGTGAAAGGATTGGGTGCCATTGGACTGGTGGAGGGCAGCGTGTTAGCGACCCAAAGTAGGGAGCCATGTGTTGAGGTTGACTTGCGTGGTTGGAAACCTCAACAAGGAGCAAATCTTACAGTGAAAGGATTGGGTGCCATTGGACTGGTGGAGGGTAGCGTGTTGGCGACCCAAAGTAGCCCTTAACAAGATGTCCTAAAGGAAGTGTGATAGCTGAAGGTTGGGTGAAGTCGATGAGCCTAATGTGTAGTACATTGATGGACTAGTGGACTGCTAGATTCGCAGATTGGAGCTTAGGTATTGGCCAACCTAGAAGAGCAGATTGGATAAGCCCGTGTTCATTGTAGCAGAAGCGACTTGTAACAGTGATAGGTGGCAGCCCTCGTGGAGACTCTATGTGTTGTCTCTTGATGGATTAATGGGTAGCTAGAGAGCAGAACGAAAGCGAAGGACCAACAGGACGAGATACAACATAGAGGCGACAACGAGATTGTAAGTGTATCTTGTATTCTTGTACTTGTGGATAATTGAGGGTCATATCCCTTGTATGGGAGCCCTAGACAGTTGTATTATATGTTGATTAATATAACGAAGCTGGGTTGAAATTTGTAAAAAGTTGTCTGCTGTGCAAAGTAGCTTTGTTGAGATTCTTGGTTTGGTAGGTTCAAAGATTTTAAGAATCTATCCTAGATTCCAAGATCGTAGAAATTCCACACATAATTCAAGGTTCGCCTTGGATGGAATCACTAGAATCCATCATCCTAAATACAAAAAAGAAGTTTTTGATACTTTCCTACAAAAAGAAACAAATAATGCTATAGGATGTTACATTGAAGCCAGATTCGGTAACACCAAAAGAAGTAAAAGATATCTCAAAAGTAATTCTTAAGAATACCTGAAAGCAATGCAAAATATGTAGAAAGAAGTTGAAAAGATTATCACAGACAAATATGAAGAAGTTACTTGCCTTAAGGACCACAACGAGAAATTACTAACTCAAATAAAAAAGCTTAACAAGGATAAGAAGTTGTTGGAGAGCGAAGTACAACAATTTATCGAGAAGGAAGCGTCGAAATCCTCAGTTGTTGAAGTCGAAGAAAAAGGAAGAAATGCCGATCCAGTCAATATCACAACTCAAGAAAATGACAAGTCAATGGAGTAAAAGCATATTCAGATGTTGCATTTCAGACGATGAAAAATACAAGTGAAGATCCTATAACCAACTCAACAATATCAATGCCTGAAGTAAATTAGGAAATTTCCACACGCTTGACAAGTGAAAATCAAATCACAAGAACTCCTTATCAACATCCTAATCACAAAAGCAAACTTCTCAATCAGTCCTTTGTATTTGTACAGAAACAACAGACTTATATTTCGAAGAATATTGATGTCAGCATAATCCAATCTTATGATAACAATTCAACCCAAGTTTTCAGTAATTGCAAGATTCCACAGAAGATTAGTTTAGGATTTGGTTAGATCCCTCCTCAGGTCAACAATTTTGTTTATAACTCAGAGGAAATTATCATCTTGTATCAACGAAGATGAGAAGTCAAAGAATTCCGAAAGAGGTGAATAGATTGCAAGATAGAGAAATATATGACACACCTTGTCAGTGATAAGCTTTGAGGACAAAGATTTTCTGAAGAGGAAGGCAATGTTATATATATATATATATATATATAACAATAATGTTAATATAAATAATAATAACAATCATAATAATGATTACTTAGTGATTAGTATAGAAGAGGCATGTCTTTGGGACATGACCATTCATGAAAGGGCACCTACCTAGATATATAAGTGGGCCCGCATTTCTAACAATATCTCATCTCATATCACTTGTATTCAAACATTCTTATATAAATATATTATTCATCCCATAATGGACATTCTTATATTCCACATATTCTGAATATTCTGCTACATATACGAACTTTGTTCGTTGCAACAACTCGTGGAGTGTCTAAGGCTTTTCTGCTTTAAGCCTAGCATAATCTTGAATTGCGCATCTTGTATCTAGGTTGCACATAATTTAAATAATATGTATTCAACTCATGTCTCTAACATAATGTTTAAGATAATTTGATCATTTAACATTGAAAGAATAGTGTAAATGGTGTAGAGAAGACTCATGATATGCTTCAATGTTAGCTACAATGACCGCAAAATTACCAGAGCTATGAAGCTTAACTGCAGAGTCCAAGTCCGAATAGTTTGATCACTAAGTCCCTTTTCTTCTGTTAATGATGATAGGGTGAATGGCATCATTTTTTGGTGATGATTTAGTACATGTTATATTAGTTCGTATTCAGTGTATTCTTTTGGGTTATTAGCCCCAGTAAGTTGGTGGGTCTTTTACCATTTGAATCAAACGTTTCTCTTACAAAAGTGAAGTCATTATCGAGTTTCTTGGTGGGTGTTCTGGGAGTTGTCAAAGCACCCACCAAGAAGGAAAACATCAAGTTGAGCTTGCTATTTGGTTCTATTCAATGCCAGTTTATTGTCCATTTTTCATAAAAAAACTGCTCCTGCGATTTATGATGTCCTTTAATGCGTTTGTAGCTCTAAGAATACGGAAAGATTTGCAAGCCATTGGAATATGAGAAAGCATGTATCAACAATGAAATATACTTGATGCCAAGTTAATTTTTTGTAAATATAAGAATATAGATAGACGTATGTTGCAATGTAATTATTAAGTATACATTATAAGTACAAAGTATGCTTAATTATTAAAAGGTACAATACGTAAGGAAATGATCATAGGTGAAGGTTTTGAGTGGCATTTTGTAGAAAAATTTTGCATTATTTGACTTTTATTCCAAAACAGAAATTTCACCTCCCAAGGAGGTTTCCCTGATCTACCCCCAGCGAACTTCAGCCATAGGGATGATCTGAAATATTAAATTACATCAACAAACAGGGGACAGTGTATCATTTCATTTCAACCCAACACACTAAGCAGCACAAGAGAAAGAATACCAAATATATGCCAAGAAGTTTTAACCCCTAAGGCACACTTTTCCGAGCATATACCAGATCCAAAAAACACTTTATTGGTGCATGCTTTGCAGCAGAAAAGTTGCTCTTATATCATCCAATTATATGCTAAATCACTATTTCAGCCTTTAAAAGTCTTAAATCAGCATGAACAGTAAGTGCTGGAAATTACTTAATGAAAAAGACTGGGGTAGCTGAAAATCAAATCTATAATTACAAAAGTATACAGCTGAATCTGTCTCTTTCTCTCCCTCTCTCACTCACACACACATAAAAAGCTAGTGCGATCTTCAATGTCTCTAAAACCCTATCCAGGGAAAACCAAGAAAACCCTAGCCACCATCAAAGATCTCTAACAAGCAAATTTCAACACATGCAAATCCTCCTTGGCTTCAAGAGTTGTCTTCCACAATTGCAAGGCATTTCATTAACTCCTTGACAATGTTTTTTTTTTCCCTAAGTTTTTAACAAACCTTGGCCTACTTTGTCACCTTAGGTTGAAAGACCTAACCCTATAATTTGCCATGGATTCTCCAAGAACCTTAGTACTCAAGACAAAGAGAGAGACTACATTATAGAAGAGTACAAGAAAGAGAAGTGTCCTCCACTCCTCAGCATCTCTAGCGTAAGATGATGAATTAACAAATTGAATGGAAGGAATCTCTCCTCGCTCTATTTATATGAGAGAGGTAAGTGAGGCTTGTTGATGGTTGGAGGATCAGACAAGAACTTTTGCACCGGTCTTGTGTCAGATGTGTGGAAGTCGTGAAAAAAGTGCTTTTCTTATGTTTGTAATTCACTTTAATTAAAGTTAATTATTAAAATGAAAAGTCTTTTAGTAATTTAGGAAAGTCTAGTAAGTGTTGAGGGCATATCAATTAGGTGATTTCTCTTCTTGTGATAATTGTTTGTAAATACTTTTTACTTCTTAGATTGGGATCTTCTTTTACTTATGCTATTATAATGTTCTTCTTCGTTAGACAATTACCAATGCATAAACCATAAAGAGACAAGAGACACAGAATGTAAGTAGTCAGCCAGGGAAAAAAGCTCTCCCACTTGAGAGGAAAACCCAAACGAATTCTTCTTCTTATAGAGACTTCAATTGACAAATACCAAGACCAAGACCCTTGACCTATTTGCCACTCCAAGACCAGGACACACAGCTTCCTTGATGAGATCCTTCTTGCTTGAGTCAACAGTAGTCAAACCTCTGCTTCTTCCTCCTTCTCGGCTACCCTTGAGAATTTGGCTTCCTTTTTCTCTGCTTCAGACCTGCGACCTTTTCGGCCCTAATTTAGAAACCCTAGCTGCAACACTCATGAAAGTGTCATTTTCTAGATTGTGCCCTTGACTCCTTCGCTTAGGATAGAGACTTCTTCTTGCTTGAATCGACTTCTCTTTTGAATTGTCCTTCTCCCAATTCGGCTTCCTAGATGACTGAAATACCTTGACCCTTTTTCCTGCAATAGACAATCCTGCAATCTCGCATGTGGAGTGATATCAGCCCTAAAACAAACCCAAACAACTTCGCTCTTCCTTCTTCTCGCTGGCTATGAGACTCCTTTCTCAGTGAATCTTGCACTTCCTATTGTAGACTTCTTCTTGATCGAAATTCTGTCTCTGAAATGAGGCCGAGCTTTCCTATTTATAGTGGTTTTCCCATCAAATAAGTTGACCTGAACTGTGGGTGAGCCAACATATATTTTGGTGTAGATCTATTACTCCGTCTTGAAGATGACTTGTTGGAGGTGTTTTAGCTTGGTCTTGGAGGGCCTTTTTACTCTTTTAATAACTCATACAAATATGTAACATGCCCAAGAAGTGTCTGTCATACATGACTTTGACTCAATTTGACTTTTATGACTCGATGACAAAACGTAAAGGCTCAAAATGGAACATTAACTAAGATAAAATTTCTTGATCATGAAACCCATGATCAAGCATTACAAAAATATTTTTTATTTTCTTCTTTGCATCAATTGCATAAAATCACAATTACACATGTCATTATGAAGACCGAACCTAGTTACACTTTTCAACACTCCCTCTTAACTAGGGAGATATTCGTAATCCATACAAGATACTTGGGCATTCTTAATCTGAAGAATTCTCATAAGAAGAGTCAGATTTTTAACCCATCTCTATAACATCATATCAACCAACATTGTCACATATCAAGGCCTTGACTAACGACTCTATCTCTCCATAAGATTAGAGCCCAATGTTGGTGAGGCCAATAATGTATAGATAGACACCTTCATCATTGTCTCTCTTAGAACATACCTCACTCGGGTTCTCTCAGAGTATGTTCCACTAGGACTCTTCTTATCTTGGATGCCCTAAATCATCCTCAAAGAGCATCAGATGCCAAATGTTTACCCAATCCTCCATTCTGTCTTCCCAAGTGAAGACAAGAATGATGTGTGTATCTCTCAACATGCCTATTCCAATGAAGGAATGTATTCATTCCTATGGAAGGCATGTACCTAAGCTTCCTCTTGGCTTAAGAATTTGCTTCCAAGTTAGAAACTTGTTTTCGAGGCTCCCTAATGGCTAGGGACCTACAATAGCTCCGTAGGTGGAGATGATGGGACAACTAGCTACTTGAAGAACTCCTCCTCACGATGTCATGAATTTCTTTTCCTTATTTAGGAGTTTTCATGTTTTGGGACTTCTTCGTAGGTGTTAAATTATGGTATGTTCTATGCTTATAACAGTTTACTTCTTTTCCTTATTATATTCCACATATTAGAAATTACATGTACATAAAGTAAAGTGCAGATAGAACATTAAACGATCGACAAAAAACAAGCCAAGACAAGAGACACAAGATGTGGCGGCTAGCCAGGGAAAAACCCGACAATGTGTGGGGAAACCCTTTGATCAAATCTTCTTTTATCTTCAATAATTCAACAGAGAGAAATAGTACAATAAATCTAATTCATAACAGCAGTAGCAAACTTTAGATCAGCGACATCAGCATTAGCGGCTTCATTATCAAACTAGGGCAGATGATATCTCACAAACCGTTTGTCGGATTGACTTCATTCCACCACCAAAAGTTGCGGCTTTCAGAGGAGATCCAGATGGACCTACAACGCAGTTCCAAAGAGGAGATCTTCTAGCCCACGCAGGTCAATCTTTACTTCTGTAGTTGCAGCTTCAGTTTCAGCAGTTTCCGGCTTCAAACTAGGGCAGTCAATATCTTGCAAACCGTTCGTCGGATTAACTTCATTCCACCACCAAAAGTTGCGGCTTTCAGAGGAGATCCAGATGGACCTACAGGCAGTTCCAAA
>APFE030773172.1:0-35276 GCA_000404065.3 Pinus taeda | reverse complement strand
CATCACTTGCTTTTCTGGCAACACCACGTGCATCACTGTCATTTGTCATATTTTCAGATTTCATTACCTGAAGACTGGCAACAGACCTTGAACCATCAGCCTGCTTTAATGAGGCCCCATGCATGAGTGTGCTATTTCTTGAGACCATTTCAAGTAATCTGGACTGTGTTACTTCTGAACCAAATTTTGTACTTGCAAGGGCTAGGTCACTGGATGTGGTAACAGTTAAACCTGACCTTATGGAGCCTTGTTTTACTTCCGGAGAAGGCAAACTAGCTCTTCCATCACCACTAGAATTTAATGTGCCATGCCCAATCACTTCAGATTGAGGATTACGAATAGATTGGCAATTATCTATCCCTTGACATATTGCAGAATTTGAAACCAACTGTCTTGCTGACAAATCCGTTGTAGCTGATGTAACAGTCCTGCCTTCAGAAATTAAGTTCTTTGGAAGCCCTTCATCTCTTAGTCTGGGATTATCTTCAGCGTTATTTGATTTAATCTTGGTTTCACCTGGAACAATTGGCGAGGTAGTGGAAGAGGAAACTGATGCCACAGATATTCTTTCATGTGACAATAAAGCACGAGGAGGAGCCTCATAATCACCGACCCATCCAGGGCCAAATGAGACACCTGGGGGCAGAGCTCTCCTTATCTTCTGAGCTGCAATCTTCCAGGCAACTGGTCCAAGGTTTGCAGCAAACCAAGCAAGACTTCTTGCATAAGCATGCTCTGACCGAATTCCAACAGGGATTAGCTGCTTTGAATCCCCATCTAGAATAGTAAGTATTGAGTCATTTCCATTCTCTAGTTGGTTAAATGGCCTGTAAGTAGCACGACGGTTTTCTTCCAACTGCAGTGGTCGCCTTCCATTTCTCCAAACCGGTTGCTTAAGAGCAGACAATGAATGTTCTTTTGCTTTCTCAGAATTACTTTCAGCCAAGAATCCCATACCATCTAAATTTCCAAATAGATTTCCAGGCTTTTCAGCCTTCCATATCTTGGTGCTATCCTTTTTCTTCTTGATATGTCCTTCTATCTCTAGAGTTTTAGGAGTGTTAATTTCTTTCAATCCTTTACAAGATATGGTCGGATTCATTTCTTGACGCTCAATGTGATCTTTCACTTCTTGAACATTTTTCTTCTTGATATGTCCTTCTATCTTGATAGTTTGAGTGGTAGTTTTGAACAATGAATTACAAGACATGGTTGGATTCATTTCTTCTTTCTCGATGTGATCTTTCACTTCTTGCACCTTTTTCTTCTGATATGTCCTTCTATCTTGATAGTTTGAGTGGTAGTTTTGAACAATGAATTACAAGACATGGTTGGATTCATTTCTTCTTTCTCGGATGGGGTCCTGGTGTATATCCTCTTGTTTTGATTGTTCTTGATCCTTTTCTTCCTCCTCTTCATATTCTATGTAAAATAATTTCTTCTCAGCACACTTATGACCTTTAGTGCATTTGCTATCACAATTGTAACAAAGACCTTTTTTTCTTTTTTCTTCCAACTGTTGTGGTGTAACCCTTGTAGGTTGTGGAAGGCTAGGAGAAACAACACTTCCATCTTTATAGTTGTGAGGGGTATGCTTCCTGGTTTCCATAATTTTGCTCTCCACTATGTCACAAAGCCCTTTTTCTCTTTCCAATTGTTGTGGTGTTGCTCTAAAGAAGGTGTTGCTCTTTGTATCCTCATAATGTGCTATCATTTCCTCCGTGAAAATTGACCACGTAACAAGTCTTTTTACGAGAACAAAGCCCTTTATACCATAAAAATTGATCCAATTCTAAATATGAAGATGCAATACATACCTTTTGTAACAGTTGTACACCATGTAGATCAAAATATTGCTCCATCTGACGTATCCAATTTACCGAATCCTTGCCATCAAACTTCCTCATCTTGCTTTTTCTTGATTTTAGGAGCTCACTCTTGAAATGCCTGTAACTGTGTACTTTCAGATCTTTAAGCTCTGAAAATATGACCTCTAGTCGTCCTCTGTGTCCTCTTTCCAATGCCACTAGTCTGACCCCAATTGGATTCTCCAATGAAGAGTTATGCCAAATCTCCCACGGTGACCTGATTATAGACTAGTTCAGTAGAGCGAACTTGTGTGAAGTGCCACGTGTCACTGTTTCCTTTGACTCTAAAAAATATATAAATGAAAACTACAGTCCGTCCTCTTTCTGTACCTTCCTACGAAATTTCAATCCGATGCTCAGAAAGAAAGTTATGACGATTTTCCTCAGGTCACCTGTTTTGAGTGTAGTTCAGGAGTTTGCAAAAAGGCCAACTTCCTCAGATAATATCTCCGAAAATATCGAGCGAAGCGCTCTGAAATTTGGACCCAAATTTCAGCGTCAATTCTTCTCAAATGGGTTTTTTTTGTGACTTCTGAAACGTTACAGAAAAAAAGTTATAGCGAAAATTCCACGATGACCTGTTTGGAGCAGCGAAACCCTAGAATCCAAAGCTCTGATACCAAATGTTATGAAACCAGCTCAAGAAATATAGAAAAGATAGATCAACGCCTTAGAATTTAGCATATTTTAGGGGGAAACCTCCTTTACATTACATAAATGAACAATTCTTGGATGATTCAAATGACAAAACCTCCTTTCTATATATAGGAGTCTAAGGAGTCACAATATAACCTTGCCGACCTAACAATAATAATATAAAGCCACAAAAATAACAATAGAGGGATTCTATGGGGCACAGTAATAACAATATGGGGGCAATAGGGGCACAACAATATTAATAAGGGACACAACTACAATAGTAATTGGGTAATCACTAGTAGTATAGGGACCCAACACAATCAAGCAAACATCAATGCAAGAAGGCTTGTACATCACTAAAGACATTATTCTACAATTTGTCATTGTACCAGCTAAAGCTCACATGAAATTATCATGGCTATGGAATAGTGTGCGATCAAGCTCCAAAGCCATATTGACAGAAGCACTAGAGGTGAAGATGAGGTTTGTAGTAGACTAGTCAGTTAGAGTAAAATTCATTGCTATAAAATTCAGAGTGTTGCACACATATATTACCAATGAGCTTCATGAAGAAGCAAATGACTTATATATTTGAAACTATTTTGTCCTATTCGAATTTTTATCCTATATAGCCATCGTATCATATGTATTTAGTCTTTTGTAATAAGTTAAATTTAAATAAGTCCAAGAGACACATGTGGAATGTGAAAAGATGCTTGTGGAATGCAAAAGATCATGTATAGAATGTGAAAAGTTTTATGGAATCTCATAGGTCATAGAATTTGAAGAGTCATGAGGAAACTCAAAAGTTGTTGTCATTTGCTATAAATATCTCCTCGCAACTCAATAAAGGGGCTTGGATTATTAGAGTTTGGCCTTGGCTTCTCTTGTATTGTGTAAGAGATAAATCATTCTTTGGAGAAGCAAGTTGTGGCTTCATGTTCCACTACTTGATATAGTGTTTCACCTATGTAACAATGTACTTGGAATATTTCTTTAATAATCATAAGATCTTCGAGCCAACACTTCTTCATGCATGTATCATGGATGTAGTACAACTATTCTTGTTATGTTTATGGTATATGTTGGCATAATACATAATAATGCTAATGAGCTATTTCATTGCTTAGATATGGATATTGTTGAATAGGTGTTGTTATGATTTTACGATTGTTGTTTATCTTGTGAACTAATTTGTAGGTAAATCAACAAGTCTTTCTCTCCCACTCATGGGTCTCTCTTATGATAGTACTATTACTTCCCTAACCGGAGGCTTGTTTCCTTTTATCATCCTTAGAATTTTCTTGTTCATTCTACATTTTGTGTAACACAAATCTTACATACTTGCTACCCCAAAGAGGTGTTTGTGATCTCTTATGTATGTATTGTAACCAAGATGTATCACTAAAACCTTTGCAATGGTCGTTGGACCATATAGTCCGATGGGACTCCTACACCAAATGGTGTGAGTTCTAATCGGGGCCTCACATCTGGGATATCCCCT
This sequence comes from Pinus taeda, assembly GCA_000404065.3. Taxonomy (NCBI): domain Eukaryota; kingdom Viridiplantae; phylum Streptophyta; class Pinopsida; order Pinales; family Pinaceae; genus Pinus; species Pinus taeda. The sequence continues at coordinate 31,265 of APFE030773172.1, read as the reverse complement.
ATATGTTGGTGGTATCCAGCACCATCAACACACTCCCCTAAGTGTTCCTTTTGAATGTTAGAAAACTTAGGCACATAGATGTGCTTACCACAGTACAATAAATCATTTTCCATTCAAAGTTTCCACATTTGTCTTCCTTTGCCTACTTCATGATGTTTAACATGGTATTTTTGTGTAATCCCTCCTTAATAATCTCACACAAGTCTCTGAAAACTTTCACTTGACCGCCCATGGGCACGAAAAACTTTTCCTCCTCCAATGTTGCAAGTTGTTCCTTCTTGCTTAAGGAATCAATTTTTGTGTCCAACTTCTTGATGAATACTCAAAGGTCGTGTCAAATTCTACCAATAAATATTACCATTGTTCATGCTTGAGTGATTTTCTTCAATTGGGTAGCAAAGTAGCTACTTACCACATTATTTATTTTTACAACAATCGATATGCCTAACATGTAGTGCCTCCATGATTTTAGGAAATAGACAACTACAATCATATTTTTCTCTTGAACAAGGTACCTTCATTCACAATATCATAGCTTTATGCTCTTGTATTCCACTAGAGTACCTTCCTATGAAAAAAATATTCCAATAGAAAAACCTAAAGCATCCATCTACACTTCAAAGGATTGCTCAAAATTTGAGAATTTCAACACAAGTCTCTACTTCAATCCGAATAATGTTTCTTGGCACATCTCCATCCAATTCCACAATTTTTTATTTTTTAACAAATCACTAAGTGGTGCAAAGATTTTAAAGCAGCCTTCAACAGATCTATGATAGCCAAACCAAGAAAACTTATTATCTCATGAACTTTCCTAAGCTCCAATCAATCCTTAATCACGCTTATCTTCGTAGGATTTATGCAAATGAATCCTTGTCTAATCCAATGGAAAAATAATGGAATTTAATTCTACCTAAAATATGTGCTTAGGCCTTTTAAAAATAGTTAATACTACCTCATTGGATCAAAGACTTATGCCAAGTGCTTCTTGTAGTCTTCCATGTTCTTATTGAACACCACAATATCACTTAGGTATAAAACCACCTACTTCCAGGAATGGTGCAAACACATCACCTATTAAGGTGAAAAAGGTTGTTGGAGAATTACACAATCCAAAAGACGTAACAAGAAACCTAAAGCTACCATAACTTGTCATCATGGTTTTCTTTACCTCATTCCCTTCCACAATCCTTACTTGAGAAATCCTTTCCTCAAATATATCTTTGAGAATACCTTGGCTTTATCCAATTTTTCAAAGTAATCTATTAAGTGAGGAGAAGTTTTATACTTATCTGAATAAACTCCTCAGATCTTTGTTATGTAACCGAAACACAAAAAACAAGAGAAAATATAGATCGACGACTTGAAAATAATCCTCTTCGAGGGGGAAATCTCCTTTTACATCTCATAAATGAATAATTCTTAGATGATACAAATGAAAATACCTCATTGATATATATAGGAGTCTAAAGGGTCACAATAGAATTAGGTTTTGCATAACAATAATAATGTAAGGGAACAACGATAACAATAGTGGGCTTGTATGGGGCACAACAATAGCAATATGGGGGCTATATGGGGCACAAAAATAACATTATGGGGATTGTACTAGTATTATAGGGACCTAACATGCCCCTCTCCAAAAAAGTGTTGCCCTCAACACTCGAGTAGTTCGAGATGCTTCAAGTGTTGTCCTCTCATGTGGAATATTCAACAGGTAAGTTCTTTCACTTAATGAGATACTATGAAATGATCAATTTCATAGCTATCGGGTTCTAGTTTCCATGACCGCTTCAATCTCCAATATTATTTTTCCTTCCTTTTCAAGTTCGGGCAATATTGTTTGAACTATAAGTTTTTCACCTATAACCTTCTTTAAGCATTAAACATGGAAATTGGGTGTACTTAGGAAGATGCAGGAAGCTCCAATTTGTATGCCATAGTACCAATCTTTTGCAACACTGAGTAAGGACCATAGTACTTGGGTGATAATTTATTATCCTTCTTAGCTTACTTGATGGACATTTGTCAGTATGGTTGTAGTCGTAAAAATACCTAATTTCCTACGTCAAAACTTCTTTCATTGCAATGTTGACGTGTTTTTTGTTTCATTCGATTCTACGCTAGAGTCATCTTATCCTTTAAGAGTTGGATAACTTGTTGTTGATGCTCGATGTGATATTACACTTCTTGAACCTTATAATTTTCTCTTAAAAATGATGTGATCAACGATAGATGATATCCATAAAGTGACATAAATGGGGTCATTTTTGTTGTGGTATCGAAGGAATTGTTATACTGCCTTTATATCAGAGGTAACCACTTGACCCATTGTGTTTGTTTATCGGATACAGAGCAACTAAGATATCCTTCCAAAAATTTGTTCACTATCTCAGTTTTCCTGTCAAATTGAGGATGATAAGGGCCCTTGCACACAACACCACATGTACAACATGTACACAGCACCACATGCACACAGCATCACATATACAATCATGCACACAACACCATATGTACATAGTACCACTTGTACAACAAGCACATAACACGATATTTTCATAACCCAATATGTACATAACATTGTATATACAACATGTACATAGGATCATATATACACAACACTTCATTTCCAACATGTACATAGCACCATATGCACACAACACCGCATATCCATCATGCGCACAATACAATATGTACACAACACCGCATATACAACATGTACATAGCACCATCTATACCAAGCATTGCATATGAAATATGCACACAACAACATAGGTACAATCATTAAATATAAAATAAGCACAACATATACACAACAATATCATTGCACATACAAGACCACATTGCCTCTACCAAGCAACCTTGCTTCCAGTGTCTCTCTGTCATCCATGCTTATCCTATCATGTTGTTTTCATTCTGCAAATGTATCTCTAAGCATTGGCTTTTCCATAACATAAACAAGACATAGTATAACTACATAATATCAATTCATATCCACATGATACTAACCTCATAGATATGTCAGGTTACTCTTCCCACCTGATTCCTCATGAACCATAAACCTCTTCATGTCATTCATTTGCATAAGCAATCATTCCTCTACAAGAACAATTCCTGATGACCCTGTCAGACAATGGTATACATACATACATGTATACATATAAACATCAACATAATACAACCACTATCCCTGATGACCTTGTCAGATAACAATGTACATACATACATATATACATGCATATATATAAACATTAGCATAAACATGATCACAACATAATTACCAAATATCAAAAGTTCAAGGTCAAGAGAACTCCCTTTATCCATTCACAACATGCACAACATTGAGAATAATTGTTCCCAACATAGCTAAGGCACCTGACATCTCAAAAACATTCACTTCACCTTTCTTGTTACCTTTCTCATGACTATCCTGCCACCGTCCATTTACCCTAATGGACCCAACCAATCTAACTGCGTGTCATATACTTACCTTCAGTTTCCCTTGACTCGTGCACTAAGCTTCATTTGGGTCTCATATTACCTTATGGGTTTCATCTAGTTTCTGCTAATCTCCTTTAACTTTCTTCTTTCCCAACCAATTCCCAAGACCCTTAAAACATAAAATGCAAGAACGAGAAACAAACAAGAAGAAAATCATGAAAACCAATAACAATAATACACCGCAAACAAAGTGGCATGATCATGCACTAGACATAAAAAAACTTCAAATCAAGCACAAGAAAATGACAAGGTACCGAAAGCACAAGACTCTTAATAGACACCATGATTCAATCCCCTTGGGCTCCCACTGCCTCCAAGGGAAAGCTCAACCTAAGCCTTCTTCAAGATTCCATGGAAATATCTTTGCCATGCAATTCTTTGTATCATACTGTCATAACACATAATTGTCAATGCATAAATAAATGTAACAATATAGCAATTATCTTACCTTGTTGTGTTGATCACGCTGCCTTTTAATTCAACACACAAGTCAACCACATATTCCAAATATCTAGACAAAATATCTACTAGTTTGACATCAACCTTTACCAAGACTAATAATCATGTCATAATCCATAGTAAACTCGTAGTCATTAGACATAATGCTACAACTATCACCTACTTACATATCAGCTATCTCAACACATATGTGTGAGTAAAACCATCTTAAAACAAGATCATTCCTTCGATCAATCTTACATACACGTAGTCAAATTATGCAATTCATCAAACATTCAACCAACTTACAAATATACCATGTTAAATAAATCAGCTAGATGACATAATCAAACACTCAAACATCAAATAGATGACATAGTCAAACTCATACCTTAATGTCATAACCCTGACCATCTACATAGGCCAATCCAATTTAGCATAATACATATAACATCAAGATCGTAATGCAATAACCCTGATCATTAACTAACATATAACAAGAACAAGTTAATTATCATAAAACAACAATAGCAATGTATACAACCACATGTTACTATCATTCATGACTATTTGACACGTGCGTATGAATACACTAATCAACTAGCATTTATCATACATGTAACCATAATAATAATTGAATGACAAGCATATCAATAACCCTAATGCTTATAACAAACATTAAACAACAAACCTGCATTGCCACCACACAAACATGTATGATGATTTTCTCTTACCCCAAAGTCCATTTTTGCAACTTCACTTTAATGATTTGCATCTCCTTCTCTATCTCAACAAACACATTAGCATCATAACATACCAATATCACCATGATGACCTAATTTCATACAATGACCTTATGCACAACAACATTCACCATGAAAATGTGTGCATAACAACATATAGACACTGACATGCATAACAAATGCATGTACAACCATACACTCATGACGACACATCCCACAACAACACCATCAATCTTCACATGACGACATCACTATAGCCATGATCAACACCATGCAAATACAACAAGCACATATACAACCTACATGCATGCATGGAAAACACACCGCCCATCCAGTCCGAAGGGTGAACCATGCTCTGATACCACTCTGTGGTATCATATATCACCCAAAAAGAATGGAAACCAGAAACCACCCAAAGAAAGAGCAGCCCGCTCTAATACCACTTTGTCGTACAGATATGACCCAAAGAGAGCGCAACCCACTCTAATACCACTTTGTAACACCCTCAACCCACATCTGCCTAGCTAACTAGCTAACCAGGGTAAATATGCGACAAGAGGCCACAATAATGGGATTCAACCTCCAAAGTCACCTTAAGGAAGTGGAACTGGCGGAACACATCACACATACCTTCCACATCAACAATAGAACTCTCGGGAGCCATCCCAACCACTCAAGTAACTAGCCCCTGAGACCAACTGATTTTTTAGTGCATCAAACCCTCAGACTCTCCCTTGATATGGACAAGGGTGCATCTAGGAGGCTACAGAAGCTTCCACAGCAAGGGAAAGGGAGATTTTGGGGAATTGTTTCCCCAGTGTTGTGCTTACGACTCGAGGATTTGTGCCACTTTGTCAGGCCCAGAGCCCGGGTCACTACCCATAACTCAATGACACCTTCATAAATGAATTTACACAACATAACAATGATACATTTGAAAAAACATGGACAAGGACTAGACTATACCCCTACTAGCCATGACAGACATTTCATCAAACATATCACAAATATGAAATCTACATGTCTTAACAGGAGAACTAAGCATAGGGGTCTCATACTTATCTGATATTCACTATGAGGCATTGTTTCCTTATCACATTAGCTGCGTTATCATCTATTAGGCCATAGATGAATTGTTCATTCATTTACAAGTAAAAACATGATGGGAGCCATACATCACCATTGTCATAACACATATTCATAATCAGCATAATAATAATAGAAATACCAAGTAAATAACAACCATATAATCCACATACGAACCAGTAAAATACTCATGAAATAACAAGGAAAAATAACCTCATATTAATGAATCCAACGACCAACCAGGTTTCGGACTTCTTCGAACCACCTGACCATAGATTGGTTGAACTAAATATTTCTTTCAACCAATCACCCCCATGCCATATTCCAAGCATGAATATGGGACTTAAAACCAAACTCAACCAGGGATTCCTAAGGTTACACCTCCTCACCCTCATCAATAGAAGTAGACTTTACTACAATCCATCCCAGATCATTAGGCCATAAAACAAGCATGGATGCCACTGTATTTCTCCACCTATACCATGAGGAAACTCCCTGTCTCCTAGTCTCTAGGCTTTACCGCAATCCACATCAGATCACTAGGCCCTAACCAAGACTCCACCCTCTAGTATTTACTGTATATCCCGCCATTCACCAGCAAGGATTCCTAGGCCTAATCAAGGGCAACCACCTTTACACTTACCATATATATCACCATTAACCAGTCAATGATTCCTAGGCCCACTAGGGCACACAATACCTAGCTTTATCGAAACCCACAGTTTGGTTCAAGGGTCACTATGCCAGTGGCTTTACCGTAACCCACAATATGGTTCAGGTATCACTAGGCTATGTGTTCTTTTTTTAGAGATCCACCTCTCTCAGCTTCAAATCCATCCGACAATCCAGCTCAACCAAAACAAAAGAACCCCATCACATCAAGTATTTCTGGAAATGGAAAGGCTAGGTTGAAAACATTGTCACACTAGGAAAAACCCATGCCATGATGGCAAATAACCATATTCAATACCATGCATGCCAAATCTAGCAAGGAAATCACACATGCAAATTGATACCTACAAAGAATCTTGCTATAATTTCTTGATCCTGATCTTCCTTGCTTTCTCCTTCCTTTCTCTTGCCTTCTTTGCCTTTGTTGATCCAATACCAAAGTGTTCCAAGAAAAATATAAGTGTCCAAGAGTGAGAGAGAGAGATAGAATAATGAAATAGCTCCGAAAATGAACTGACCAAACCTTACCAAAAGCTTGCCAACTGATCCTCAGAAGCCTTTTTATCAACGAGGCCTCTATTTTCTTCATTTTCCATTATTTTCCTTCATTTTCCTCCTCACATGCAACCTGTGACCTTTCACCTTCCTTTTCTCCTAATTTTGATTATTTTCATAAATAAAATACCAATAAATGCATCATGCCTTTCCAAGGCCTTTTACATTGCCAATTTCCTTAGCCATAATAAACCGAATGAACACCCACTAGGATGTTTTTCCCACCATTCAACTTGGAATACGTGTCCCATGACCGTGGTCTTATATATTTTTACATGGATTTTTAACGAGGGTTGTTACAGAACCCTCCACCTTGGGGGAACACCATCCTCGGTGTTCAATGACACCTATAACCATCAAGACTGCTAAAAACAAAACATACTACCCATGGAGCTTTATAACATAGCTCGTTGTAGTATTTACAATGACCATGTGCTAAAACTTGACAAACATATCATTTAATGGAGCTTTATAACAGAACTCATTACGATATTTACAATAATAACGAGATATACACACATACACATTTGCTTCACGTAGTAAATAATCATATTGTATATGGATCTTTATAAATTCAACTCAATACATTATTTAAATTAATACACACATATGCACATTTTCTCAACAACAAAAAATAGAAGGATGTGATGCCTGCATCCACAACAAGGGAATCCAGAGGCTTACACCTCCACCCTCAAAGTAATACTAGGATTCACCTCCTTCCCAGGAAATCCAGAATCCACTAAAATTTAAAATATGTATCCAATGTCCAACGTTATAATCATGCGCCACTTTTCCTCTCAATGAACAGTTATCGGCTCATTGTTCTAGGGCACACTTCCAATGTGTATTTTATTACATCTGGAAATGCAAATGACAAAAATAGATATATCCTCGGCCTTCCCTTCTCTGCTACACAGTCCCTCAGGCAATCCGGCCACCCCCTTCCATGCAGTCACACACCTTCCAAGTTCCGCTGGCACCCCCATCTCGGGCAGTCCATCCCTCGACAAGGTTTCATTGCATATAAAGGTCCAAAAACCAAGGCATATCCCTACCTTAAAACCATCATAGCATGCTCATGGAAATCAATGGACACTATTGGGTACCAGTGTCCCACAATGGCCCTACTCCTGAATGATTTACCAACATACTGATTCCTGTTTCAATTCCTTTTGTTGTTGTTGCTAATGCTTGCCATCAATTTCAACCACCCAAACGAGCATTTCATACTTTCTTTTACCAAGCACATAATTTCCATTAGATTAAAAATAAATTGAAATAACTTCAAATCATACCTCATAGGTAGCCCTTCAAAAAAGTACACTTGCAATTCTATTTGCTTCCTGTCACAACGAGTCAAACTAGCATCTTTGAACAAATCATCATGGATAAACATATCACAATAGGTTAGCTCAAAACAAAATCATCATATATCAAAATCATAAATCACATGTAACCACTATAAACCAGAATCATAGATCACATGTAATCATCATAGACTAGAATCATAAATCACATGTATAATAAAACTGAAATAAAATATTGATACTTGTCCTTTAATCAATCCTTATCTTCTACCTTTGTCCTTATTTCATACGCACACCGAATGGGTTGCCACACCCGACAAACACCTAGTTCCTTCTCCTCAACTATGTACACATACACATAGTGTGCATCACACACATACAACCACACACAACATACAACACCATGCAATACATGCACCTACACCTAACATACCACACATACACCTACACCCAGCGTACACACAACACAATACATACTCCTACATTTGGTGTACACCACAACACAATACATACACTTACCTAGTGTACAACACAACGTATAGACGTACACAGAGTGAAACACGTTGAATAAATATGTCATGATACCACGAATACAAAATGCACGTACATAGTATAACATGCATGCAACACAACATGCACGACATGTGCACAATACCACATGTACACTAGTACCATGTACAACATGTACAATGTACCACATGTACACAGTACCACCTACACAACATGTGCACAACATCACATGTACACAAAACCACCTACGCAACACGTACACAGTGCCACATGTACACTGCACCACCTGTACAACATGTATGCAATACCACATGCAAACAATACCACATGAAAGACATGTAGATGGCACCACGTGTACACAACATCACTTCCACATTCCCTCTGCCATCCATGCTTATCCTAGCATGTCAAGGATCACGTTGTTTTCATTATGTTGATGTATCTCTTAGCATTATCCTATCCATAACATAAACATAGACATAGTCTAATCACATAATATCAATTCATATCCACATGATATTGACCTCATAGATCTGTAAGGCTACTCCTCCCACTTGATTCCTTATGAACCATGAAACTCTTCATGCCATTCATTTGCATAAGCAATCATTCCTCCACAAGAACGATTATTGATGACCCTGTCAGAGAATGTTATCAATACATACATGTATACATATAAACATCAACATAAAATAATCACAATCCCTGATGACCCTGTTAGATAACAACGTACATACATACATATACACATGCATATATATAAACATTAGCGTAAACGTGATCACAACATAATTACCAAATATCCTAAGGTCAAGGTTAGAGAACTCCTTTTATCCATGCACAACATTGAGAACAATCATTCCTAACATAGCCAAGGCACCTAGCTAACACCTCAAATCCATTCACTTCACCTTTCTCATGACTATCCTTCCACTATCCATTTACCCCAATGGACCCAACCAAATCAATTTCTTGTCATATTCTTACCTTCAGCTAACTTTGACTCATGCATTAAGCTTCATTCAAGTCTCATATTGCTTTATGGATTTCATTCAACTTCTTTTGAGCTCCATTAACTTTTTTCTTTCCCAACCAATTCCCAAAACCCTCAAAACATAAAAGGCAATAACAAGAAACAAACAAGAAGAAAAACATGAAAACCAATAACAATACGACACCGCAAACAAAGTGGCATGATCATGCACAAGACATAACAAAACTGCAAATCAATCACAAGCAAATGACAAGATACCGAAAGCACAAGAAACTTAACAGACACCGTGACTCAATCACCATGGGTTGCCAGTGCTTCCAAGGGATATTTCAACCTAAGCCTTCTTCAAGATTCCATGGAAATTTATTTGCAATGCAATTATCTGTATCATATCGCCATAACACATAACTGTCAGTGCATAAATAAATGTAACAATATACCAATTAACTTATCTTGTTGTGCCAATCACAGTGCCTTGTAACTAAACGCACATGTCAGCCACATGCTCCAAATATCAAGACAACATATTTACTCATTTGAAATAAACCTTTACCAAGACTAACAATCATGTCATAATCCATAGTCAACTTATAGTCATTAGACATAATGCTACAACTGTCACCTACTTACACTCAAGTACATATCAGCTATCTCAACATATATGTGTGGGTAAAAGCATCTTAAAACAAGATCATTCCTTCGAGCAATCTTATATATACATAGTCATATTATGTAATTCATCAAACATTCAACCAACTTGCAAACATACCATGTTAAATAAATCAACTAGATGACATAATCAAACTCTCAAACATCAAATAGATGACATATTCAAACTCATACCTTAATGTCATAACCCTAACCATTTACATAGGCTAATCCAATTTAGCATGATACATATAACATCAAGATATTAATGCAATAACCCTAATCATTAACTAGCATATAACAACAACAAGCTAACATATAACATGTTCATCAACAACATATAACATAATCATCAAGTTAACTATTATAAATTAACAATAGAAATGCATACAACCACATGTTACTATCACTCATGACTATCTGACACATGTGCATATGACTACACTAATCAACTAGAATTTATCATACATATAATTGAGCACACATGTCAGCCACATGTTCCAAAGATCAAGACAACATATTTACTCATTTGAAATAAACCTTTGCCAATACTAGCAATCATTTCATAATCCATAGTCAACTCGTAGTCATTAAACATAATGCTACAACTGTCACCTACTTACACTCAAGTACATATCGGCTATCTCAACACATATGTGTGAGTAAAATCATCTTAAAACAAGATCATTCCTTCGAGCAATCTTATATATACATAGTCATATTATGAAATTCATCAAACATTCAACCAACTTACAAATATACCATGTTAAAGAAATCAACTAGATGGCATAATCAAACACTCAAACATCAAATAGATGACATAGTCAAACTCATATCTTAATTTCATAACCCTAACCATCTGCATAGGCCAATCCAATTTAGCATGATACATATAACATCAAGATCTTAATGCAATAACCCTAATCATTAACTAGCACATAACAACAACAAGCTAACATATAACATGTTCATCAACAACATATAACAATCATCAAGTTAACTATTATAAATTAGCAATAGTAATGCATACAACCACATGTTACTATCACTCATGACTATCCAACACATGTGCATATGACTACACTAATCAATTGAAATTTTTCATACATGTAACCATAATAATAATAGAATGACAAGCATATCAGTAACCCTAATGCTTATAAAAAACATTAACCAACATACCTCCATGCCCACCATACAAACCTTTATGATGATCTACTTTTACCCTGAAGTCCATTGTTGCAAATTCACTTTAATGATCTGCATCTCTTGCTCTATCTCAGCCAACACATTAACATCATAACGTACCAATATCATCATGATGACCTAATTGCATACAATGATCTTATGCACAACAACATTCACCATGAAAATGCATGCACAACAACATAGAGACATCGACATGAATAACAAATGCATATACAACCATATACTCAACCTTCACATGGCGACATCACTACAACCATGATCAACACCATGCAAAATCAACAAGCACATATACAACCTACATGCATGCATGACAAACACACCACCCATCCATTCTGAGGGGTGAACCATGCTCTAATACCACTCTATGATATTAGATATCACCCAAAAAGAACGGAAACCAAAAACCACCCAAAGAGAACAGAACACGCTCTGATACCACTCCGTGGTATCAAATATCACACAAGGAGAACGAAAATGAGAAACCACCCAAAGAGAATAGAACTCGCTCTGATACCACAGAGTCGTATCAGATATGACCCAAAGAGAGTGCAACCCTCTTTAATACCACTCTGTGGTATCATATATGACCCAAAGAGAGCCAACCCACACTGATACCACTTTGTGGTATCAAATATGACCCAAAGAGAGTGCAACCTGCTCTGATACTACTCTATAACACCCTCATCCCACATCTACCTAAGTAACCAGCCACCTGAGGTAAATATGTGACAAGAGGCCACTATAATGGGGTTCAACCTCCTAAGACACCCTAAAGAAGTGGAACCGATGGAACACATCACACACACCTTCCACATCAAAATAGAACTCCCTTGAGCCATCCCAACCACTCAGGTAACCAACCCCTCGGACCAATTAGATTTTTAGTGCATCAAACCCTTGGAAGCTCCCTTGATATGGATAAGGGTGCATCTGAGAGGATCCAGAAGCTCCCATAGAAAGGGAAAGGGAGCTTCCGGGGACCTTTTCCCCAGTGTTGTGCCTACGACTCTAGGATTTGTGCCACTTTTTTACGCCCAAAGCCCAGGTCACTACCCAGAACTCTATGACACCTTGATAACTGAATTTACACAACATAAAATGACACATTTGCAAAAGCATTGAAAAGGACTATACTGGACCCCTACTAGCCATGACAGGCATTTCGTCAACCCTATCACAAATCTCAAATCTATAGGTCTTAACAACATAACTGAGCATAGGGGTCTCAGACTTTTCTGAGATTCACTATGAGGCATTGTTTCCTTATCACATTAGTTGCATTATCATCTATTATGCCATAGATACATTTTTCATTCATTTACAAGTAAAAACATGATGCGAGTCATACATCACCATTGTCATAATACATATTCATAGCTAACATAATAATAATAGAAATACCAAGGAAATAACAACCATATAATCCACATATGAACCAATATAGTACTCTTGAAATAACAAGGAGAAATAAACTCATATTAATTAATGAAACGGCCAACCAGGTTTGGGACTTCCATGAACCACCCAACCATAGATTGGTTGAACCAAATATTTCTTCAGCCAATCACCCTCATGACATATTCCAAGCATGAATGTGGTACTTAAAACCAAACACAACCATGGATTTTCGAGGCTACACCACCTCACCCTCATCAATAGAACCAGGCTTTACCACAATCCATCCCAAATCATTAGGTCATAAAACAAGCATGGATGCCACTAGATTTCTCCACCTAGACCGTGGGGAATTTCCCTGTCTCCTAGTCTCTATGCTTTATCACAATCCACACCGGATCATTACACCTTATCTAGGACTCCACCCTCTAGGCTTTACTATATATCCCTCCATTCATCGACAAGGATTCCTAAGCCTAATCAAGTGTAACCACCTCTAGGCTTTATCGTATGTAATCGTCGAGGATTCCTAGTCCCACTGAGGCACACAATACCTGGCTTTACTGCAACCCACGTTCCAATTCATGGATCACTAGGCCAGTGGATTTACTGCAATCCATAGTCTGGTGTAGGGATCACAAGGCCATGAGTCCTTTCTTTCAAAAATCCACCTCACTCAACTTCGAATCCATCTGACAATCAAATTCAACCAAAACAGTAGAAACCCATCACACCATGGCTATCCGGAAATGACAAGGGTAGGCTCAAAACATTGTCAAACCTGGAAAAACCCATGCCATGACAACAAAGAACCACATGCAATACCATGAATGCCAAATCTAGCAAGGATATCACACATGCAAATCGATACTTGCATAGAATCCTGTTGTAGCTGCTTGATCTTGTTCTTCTGTGCTTGCTCCTTCCTTCCTCTTTCCTTCTTTTTCTTTCTTGATCTAGTGCCAAATTTCTCCAAGAAAAGTGTCCAACAGTGAGAGAGAGAGAGAAAATAATGAGAGAGCTCCAAAACTGAAGTGATAAAAGATTACACTGACCAAACCTGAGCAACATATTTCTAACTAATCCTAAGAAGCCTTTTTATCAATGAGGCCTCTATTTTCTTAATTTCCCATTATTTTCCTTCATTTTCCTCCTCACATGCAACCTGTGACCTTTCACCTTCCTTTTCTCCTAATTTCCATTATTTTCATAAATAAAATGTCAATAAATGCCTCATGCTTTTCCAAATCCTTTGCCATCGCCTTTGCTAATTTCCTTAGCCATAATAAACCAAATGAATACCCACTATGATGTTTTTCCCACCATTCAGCTTGGAATATGTGTCCCACGACCATGGTCTTATATATTTTTACATGGATTTTTAACCAAGGTTGTTACATATTTTCAAGTCCCTACATGTGCACGCAAGATGCAATCTTCATGCAGAGAGGCAAGCAGTGTCGTCTTATCAAGGATGGAAAATTATTCACTATCAACATGCATAAAGGAAAGTGAAATATTTCACTCGTAAGTGCCAACCAAGCCAAGAAACTTATAATTTCTTGCAAGTATGTTTTATTGTTTTTAAGAGAAAAAAAGTTTGGAGAAGAGTCAATAAGAGAAAAGACATCCCCGGAGGGGTGTACTAAGAAACAAAAGTAGTAACTAGAAGAGTTGCTACAAAAATACAACGATGTGTTCGAGGAGCCTAAAAGGCTACCACCCAAGAGGGAAGTGGAGCATGTGATCCAACTATTGTCGAACTCCCCATTTTCAAACTTTGGATTGGACACACAATTTGTTATAAAAACAATTTAGTTGAAGAAATAGTTGCAACAACTACTGGAACAAGTTGTGATTCGACCGAGTACATCCATATGTGGATCACCCATAATCATTATGCCAAAGAAGGATGGGACTTGGAAAATGTGTATAGATTATAGGGCATTAAATAAAATTATGCTCAAGAACATGTAGCCCATACCCATAATAGATGATTTGTTGGATTAGTTGCAATAATAAAATACTTCACCAAGTTGGACTTAAAGTCTAGATGTCACTAGGTTCAAATCAGAGAAGAAGATACTTGGGAGATTGCCTTCAAAACCAAACAAGGTTTGTATGAGTCGTAATTCATGCCATTTGGCCTATGCAATGCACCATGTTTATGATGTCAATGGATGATACATTGTGCCCTTTTATAAATTCATTTGTTATTATCTAATTGGATGATATACTGGTATATAGTTCTACTTGGGAGGAGCACATCTCACATTTGATGCAGGTGTTGGAGACATTAAAGAAGCACCAATTGTTATCAAATATCAATAAATGTGAGTTTACACAATAGTCTTCGGTGTATATGGGATTCGTGAAAGGTGGAGGAGAGTTGAAGATAGATCCTACCAAGATGGAGGCCATCATGAAATGCCCAATGCCTACTAATATTTATGAGGTGAGTTTTGTTTGGGTGGCACAGTAACTAACGAAATTCATAGCCTCATTTTTTCAACAATAGTAGTAGTTCATTGCAAACCGTAACAACAAGTGGTAAGAGTTTCTAGTGGGGAAAGGGTCAAAAAAGTGCCTTTGAGGAGCTAAAGAAGAATATTAGTGAAACACCAATTTTGGCATTACTAAATTTGCAAGAGCCCTTTGAAGTGGAGACAGATGTGAGTGGGTATGCTATGAGAGAGATCTCGATGTAGGGAATAAGGTTTGTGTGCTACCAATATGAAGTATTTCATGGAGAATTTCTTCACTACCCTAACTATGACAAGGGAGTTTTTGTCCTGATGCAAGATGTGAAGAAGGGTAAACATTATTTGATGGGAAAGGATATATTAATCCACACATATCACTGGGGACTACAGTACCTATTGTTATTGCTCAGATTTTCCTTGAAGTTGTTAGAAGAAGGAAAGGGGTCTAAGGTAACCACAAACCAATCTTTTAAGTACAAAATCTAGCCAATATGGACTCAAAGAGGGCTCTCTCTTTATGATTTAGCTTTGTTTATGGGATATTAGGCTAGTTATGAAAGCTTGGGGGATTTTGATTTTGTTTGGTGGTGGAATTCAAGAGCAGATGGAAAGAACAAGGTATTTCAAGTCATTGGGCTATGGAGTCAACTGAAGATGGCTTAACTGGATCAGGTTGATTTAACAAAGGAGAGTTTCACAGGGCAAGATAGCTAAACAAAAAACAAATGATTGCTTAAAATGGGTGGAATGGTCTTGAATAGGGAGAAAGGGCAATCAAGAATCCTTCAACAAAATCCAAGATGAAAGAAAGTGGGTGCTCATTAACAAAAAGCAATTAAGTATTCTTTGTTAAATGGTCACATTGATAAACTATGAAAGCAAGGAGCACTTAAAAATTCCCTACCTATAATAGTCTAGAAGAAAACATTAAGAAAAATATACGATTTGAAGACAGAATGCAGTAAAGCTCTTTCTAAAATATAATTTTTCATTTATCATTCAAATATGAAACACATGAATATTTATTAAACCGGAAAACTGTAAAAATACAAGATATAGAATACTTATTTGTTTCTCGTTTGACTCAGGTATCCTGTAAAAGTCCTTTGCTTTATTACTTTGTTCCAGCCAGCCATACAAAAAGTTGTTCAACAACACTTCAATTCCAAAAGTAAATTGTCTATAGAAATGTCTAAGAATCCACCCTCAGTACTTCAAATAAGAAAGTACTTATACAAAATTTACATCAAAATATCTCCTAACTAAGAGAGATACATTCTAGGAAAACTAAATATCTTTTACATGAATATAGAGACAGATGGTCTCAAAAGTAGAAAATGAATGTGAACTGATTGTTGTTGTCCCTGTTTTTGTTAAAGGAGCTAGAGGCAGGTCCTATGAATATGCATCTTGTTGTCTTACTCGTAATTCTGTGTCGGATGATTGATTTTAGCTTTTCACTGATACTCTTTTACCTGTGACTGATACTCTTTACCTATTTTACCATCATTCATCCTTTTTTACCAAAACTGACTATGGTAAATACTTCAATTTACTTCACTTTTTTACCATGGTAAATCATAAGATCTTTGTCATGCTGGTCCACCAATCATCTCTCGGTATTCTTGTCCTTGTCAATTTTCTGTAGATTTCATCTGCTTCTATATATTTTAAAAAAGGTTCTCCAAACCATCATAGAGACTCTCCATGTGGGCAAAGCCTTGACTGCAGATGAACTGGCCTGACTGTTAGCTTGTTGATGTAATTTGTTGACTAAAGGACATAATCATCCTTAAACATTAGCTTGTCATTGATGACTAAAAGACTCGGGAGTCCTTTGCTTTGTAAGATGCCAAATTTCTCCATGAACTCATCTATGTCTTCCTGCATATTTTGACATTTTTGTTCTAGGCCTTGCATTAAACTCCTTTTGGTCAATACTTTCTTTATTTCGAGGATGGTAGCAGTCTTATCCTCAATGTTTAATTGTTCCAACTGATGCCTGTTTAAAAGAGTCTAGGTCAAGTCTCTTTTCTAAGTCTTTCATCACATTTTCTACCTCAACTTGATCACTATCCATTTCAACTAGAGTTCCTTCCCTCCATTCATCCATATTTGCATAATGTTCTATCTCAAGGATTATGTGATGGATATAGGGTGACACCTTATGTTTCATTCTCCTATCACAAATGAAACCTTGCCAGTCATATCTCCAAGCAAAGCTTTTCTTTAGTCTCATTGTTGTTTCTATGATTTCTTCTGCTCTTTTCCGTGCTTCTCTATTATTGCACACAAATGGGCCTAAGTGGTCTTTAATCCTAAATTGGGCTCTCTTCTTTACCTTGGTGAAATGAATTTGATCAGAGTTTAACATTTGCCTATAATATTCCAGGGCAAACAATCTCATAGGAACATACTTAGGCAGCTTGAAAGGAGGGAGTTCACAACCATAGATTCAGATCTCAGTGTGATTCTAGTAGAAGTACCAGTCAACTAGCTTGTACTGCTTTGGCTGTTGAAGGATTCTCTTGATCTCATCACTAATCCTAGGAGGAGGACTTCCTGTCAGCATGGTGGTCATAGGGTGGAAAAACTGGTCAATGAATTCATTGTATGAATAGGGACAAGTATATGAATAATGGAAGATGGAAGTCCAAAAAATGATTGATCTGGGATTACCCTTTGTATCAAGTTTATTTACAGAGAATGGGAACTTGTCAGACTGATAGTAAAGGAAAAGGTGATATATGACTGTAGAATACTTGAATACCTTTTCATTTTCTAGCCTCATGAACTGGTCATGGATTTTCTCAACAATGAAAGCAGCATCGTTATATTTGACAGCAGGAGGCTGACCAGGGGTAAAAATGGACATTAAAACTAGAGTCAATTCATCCACATATTCACTAGTATTGAAACCCATGAATGATCATATTGACTATATTTTTGCCTATCTATGTGAAGAAAGATGACACGTAGGGAGGAGGATCTTTGGGTTGATGTTGGTTATCCATAAAATTCTGGTAAAGGTGACTGAGTTCAGACTGGGACATTTTAGAAGCTTTCTCTAGTAATTCCCCAAGGGAAATGGGGGTGAGGTCTTGACCGGGCTGAAACTGTAGCATTTCATTGATTGAATTTGCAGTAATTGTGAAGAGAACAGTTTGATTGGGGGACATTATTGCTCTGGGGGTGGGATTATAATTGGCTTGACATTGATGGATAATGTCAGGGAAAACGTGCATAGAGGGGAGCATGTATCTTGAGAGATTTGATTCCCAAAGTCCTATGGTATCAGAGCGATTCATGTAATTGTCCCAACAATGACAAAATACTTTCAATGAGCTTTTATCAGTTTCAAGGTCTTTTATTTGAAAATATTTATCTGCTAAGGGCAGATAATCCAAATCTCTATGAGGAGTAGCGATAGAAGGTATATTGAGGGCCACGGGGGTTTCCATTTCTGGTTCTTGTGGATTCAGATATGAAAATGGGGTTTTCATGTAGATTTGGTGAAAACAAAGGGTCTTGGGAGTCTTCAATTTTAAATTCCGCAACTGAATTGTAATGAATTTTGGGGTTTTCAACGTAATCACATAGGAAATCAAGTTTTACAGGGTTTCTAGAAGGAAACTGGTAAATACTTGTATTTAAGTGATGGGCAATGGAGTGCAGGTTCACTGGGTGCAAATGGTGGACTGGAGCAGTGTCGAACTGCAAATTTTAGGGTGGCTGACGGTTGGAGTACGAGTTGGTCAACTTCTAAGTTTTGGTTGCATGCATGAGTTTTTAGAATAAGGACGAAAAATTGTTTTAACTTTGCTTTTTTTGCGAAGTCAAAGCTTTTGGCGGGTTCGTGATATCGACAGGTGGCGTCAGCGGGGAGGCGACTTGGTGTTTTTTCGTTAGCGGGAGGCGTTAAGCGGGTTTCATCACACCGCTATTGGAGGGTAAGTGGTATTTGGGTGGGACCACACGATTCCATATGCTGCTCGACACATAGCAACGGTACAATTCATGAAACCGCTCACCATCACACACTAAAAGTCGACCACAGAGGTCCGTGCGATATGCGCGATGACCATCGGATCTACGAGATCTGATTGGACGGTGGTCGAGGAGATGAAGTGACTGGCAAATACGGAGGGCGAGCCCGATATAAATTAAAGAAATTAATCATATCAAGGGTGATTCGATTGGTTATCGAGTTATTAATTAGTCTGAATGACGTAATTAATCCTCATTAAATGGTGACAGGGTCGGGTTCTTAATTAACTATGGATTATTTAATTAATCTCGTTTATTTTGTTTGTTTTATGGTTATATTTAACTGATAGGCAGGATATATAATGATTTGGGGTTCTATATAATAATATAATACAGGCGTGGGTAATTTTGTTTTATAGGGGAATTATATAATAAACATTAGTGGTTAATATGACAAAAATGAATGGGAAAGTGCTAAGTCCAATGTTTTCCAAAAGTGTTTCATCGTATAACATATTACTTAGGCTAAAGTGTATAAAAGGGTTTTTATGCAAATTTATTTCAATTTCCCTAAGTAAAATAGGATTTTACTTAGGAAAATTTCTATCAAAGGAATGAGTGATCTTATGCGGGGGGTAATGTTGATGAAATGGACTTAAGTACTTTAGGCATTTCCAATTATTGGGCCAAGGGTCCGGTCCCTCCAAAACTCAGAGAAATGCTCTGAGCTACTCTAACTCTCGTAAACCTTTAGCACTTAGGGAATTACTGAAGATTTTAGGGGAATGAGTAGGGAAGTTAATTATTTTGACTTTGAATGTTGATGTGCCTTTCCATGTGATACATTCCTTTTCCTAGTGATGAAAGTAAAAGATTTAATCATTTAAACTTATCATTCACCACACATTTATTCTGCAACCATCATCTACTTACCCTACCTACTTTATCCTATCATTTTTACTTTTTTATTAGGGTGCACTTAAATTGGTAAACCCTTATCAAACTTTATTTCCCTTTACATGGTGATGCCTATCTAAGTCTATACTTATTACATCCAAGGGCTCATATTAAACTGTTGAGCTCCTTTTATTTACTCTACCTATCTCCTTATCTGTCAAGTTTACATTGTTTGGTCAGATCTTTATTCTCTATTTCTAAAACATGAAATAACCAAGTTTAAACTATTTGGTTACCATGGATTGTGGCATGGGTACCAAGTTGCACACAATTATTATTGTACAAAGTAAAATAGTAGTGGCATTTGGTCTTGCACACTTTCCTGGTCTTTTATTTTTGTTGGAGTTCATTTTCCTTCATTTTTTTACCTCTTTTTATTCTTTTTACCCTTTTATTCTTTTTCTAGGGTATACCCTCTTTACATTTTTTAATTTTTTGATTTTTTGATTTTTTACAAATGTGGAAAACCTTTGCAACAAGTAAAGGTATGAACATATTTCAAAGATAAACCAAGTCAATCATGATATATGACACCTATTGGTATACGGGCATAACACCTGCAAGCCCAAAGTAAGCGACAACAGACCAAGCTTTACAAGTGGATACGATTTTTACAACATTTTCATTCAGTGATCAAATACAATAAGGTTAGCACAAAAAGTTGGTTTATGTGCTTTCAAGGCCACCCACAACAAAGGTTACAACTTTGGGAATTCTAGTGCACATGGAACCATTAACCAATGAAACATATAAATAGGTATATTCAAAGGATGAGGAATTTAAGGAGGTGTCTAAGAAGTTGTAGAGCTAGAGTCATATGCACGATGATGATAGCACAATTAACTCCCATCTATAGGATGGGTTACTCTACATGATGTATAAGTTATGCATTCCTAAAAGTGAGTGGTTGCAGTTGGTTAGAGAGGCTCATACCTCTAAGGTTGCAGGGCATTTTGGTGTAGTTAACGCAATGGACAACTTGCAGAGTATGTGTATTGGCCTAAGATGCAAGAATAGATATTAGGTTTATAAGAGGATGCATGCTTTGTTGTACCAACAAGCCTAATAAAAAGAAACAGTGTAAGACTAAGCTTTTGATATGTAATTTTTACTGTTAAGAACCACTGTGCCGTAGTAGATGGCTGCTGTTGCTGTGCGCGCGCCTGAGCCTGCCTTCGCACCTGCCTGCTACAGCTCGAACGATCAGCATCATGGATCCTCCGGATCCGCCTGGTGGGGATCCGGAGCTACAACAAGCTTTCTCAAAACTGGTCAAATCTCTATCACAGCAAAGACCCAAACCAACAGCAACCAAGTTTGTGAAGAAGCTAGATATTTTACAGGAAGTTCATTTGCCTCCGACCATTCCTCGCATGGCAGCCATTTCCTTAGCAGAGAAAGGTTTAATCGGGCAATTTACAGGACTATGGCCCTCGCCCAAAACAATGCAAAGGTGGGTTGAACGAAACTGGGCAGACAAGATCCAAGGCAAAATATCCATCCGATTCTGTGGCAGAGGATATTTTACCTTTCACTTCGAAACTAAGGAGGACAAGGACCTAATCTTTAGAAACGGGCCTTACTTCATGGATTCCAGGGGTCTCTACCTCAACAAATGGACCTCGGATTTCGATCCAGAGCTAGATATACCAAGCGCAGTTCCAGTCTGGGTCAGGTTGCCCCATCTCCCTCTTCACTGTTGGGGCGATGATTCGGTCAAAGCAATAGGAAACGCGGTCGGAAAATACATAGATCGCAGCGAACCTAAAGACAATATGCAGGCCTGTGCGCGGATTTGTGTTGAAGTTGATCTGGGGCGTGGACTGCCGGAAGCAATCAAACTGAAAGTAGATGATTGGTGCCATATTCAGCAGCTGGACTACGAACAGATACCCTTCAAATGCAAGGTATGTCACGAATATGGACATTTTGCAAATAGATGCACTAAAATCATAAATGTAGAATCAGAAGAGCAAGAAGGGCAATGGGAAACTGTTAAAAGGAAAAAACATCTCCACCTTTGAAACCATCAAATTCTGAAGCCCCTGGGCCTCCCCTCTAGCACCCCATCCATCTTCCTTCATCCCACCAGCACCCTTCTTCTTCCTCTCAGCAGCCTCCTCCTCAACACCCCCCTTCATCCCCCTGACCTTCAGATCCTTCCATTCCTCCATCTTCTAATCCATTCACGGCCCTCTCTGAGGAAGAAACCGAGCCGGATCTTCCCCCCTCTGATCCACCTCTTCAACCCTCTCCCCCTCAGATCTCTCAGCCCTCCCCTGACACCCCCTCCGCTAGGATCACCAGAAGTTCTTCAAAGGATCATGGAGCACCCAGCGATATACCCAAAAAACACGGGCCTGGCAGAAAATCGGCTAAATAGCAGAGAGAAGAAAGTGCACAGAAAGACATTGCCATGGGATCTCAGAATCCTATAGAATCCTTCATTCTTGGACATTCGGATAAAGAAAACAATAACAAAGGTAAAGAGAGGCGAGCACCTCTCCATGCAACCGGTAAACCATGATGAAAATGCTATCCTGGAATAGTAGGGGATTAGGGCACCCCTCCAAGATAGCAGCCCTTAAGGAACTAATCCAAAGTGAAAAGCCTGAAATCGTCCTTATTCAAGAGACAAAGCAATATCAATCCGAAATCAACAGAGTCATCAGCCAGCAAAAGCGTTACAGCGGTTGTGCCAGTGAAGCAAGAGGAGCCTCGGGTGACATCCTAACAATGTGGGACAATAGCAAATGGAGCTGCAACTCCACCAAAATACACCAGAACTGGATCAGTGTTAATCTAGAAAGCAAGGAAGATGGAACAACGGTAAAAATATACAATATTTATTCTCCGAATCAATACAGAGAGAAAGAAGCGTGCTGGAACACTTTGGAAACAAATATAGAAGAAGACCAAGACAACAATCTCATTCTTGCAGGGGATTTAAATTTGGTTTTGCATGCCAATGAGAAAAGAGGGGGAAACTTCAGCCCAGACCCATTCAGAAACCGACTTGAGCACATTATACAGGAGCAAGATTTGGTTCATATAAAACCCAAGAATCGCAGGTACACCTGGAGCAATAGGCGACTAGGAGCTGGCAATATCATGGAGAGGCTTGACCGGTTCCTCATCAATATCGCATATCTGTCCTCCTTCTCTACCGGCCAGTCAAACATCCTCAACATCTCCACCTCTGACCATTATCCAATAACGCTCACTCTGCATAGTCATTGTCAGCTTGGACCACTTCCTTTCAAATATTGTTCTCTCTGGAACCGAATCCCTGCAGCAAGAGACGCGGTGTGGCAGGCTTGGTCCCAACATGTGGAAGGCTCCCCGACATATATCTGGGAAACAAAATTGAAGCGAACTACACAGGCTCTTAAAAACTGGGCAAAGACCAATTACCAGGAGCCCGAGTTGAGTAAAAAGAACATCAAGAAAGACCTTGAGGAAGTGCAGCAAAATATTGAAGTTTTTGGGCTCTCACAGCAAGCCAAAGAGAACGAAAAAAGACTTTATTCCCAGCTGAGACAAACAATAAGGGACGAAGAGACCAAATGGAGACTAAAGTCAAGGCAGTTATGGCTGCACGAGGGAGATAAAAATACATCTTATTTCCATAAGCAGGCTACTATTAGAAAGGCTAGAAACACTGTGAGTATAATTAGAGATAGTGAGGGGAACAACTACAATACCCAGGACTCCATAAAAGAAGCAGCCACCAATCACTTCAAAAATCTCCTGACAGAGGATAAAAGTGAGGAGGACTACTCAAGCTTACTTCAACACATGCCTAAAGAAGTCACCCAAGAAACGAACAGCAGGCTCACGCAAGAAGTAGAAGAAGAAGAAGTCCAAAAAGCAATCTGGAGTCTTCACCTAGACAAAGCTCTAGGACCTGATGGGTTTCCAATTAGTTTTTATAGAGAGTACTGGCAGATGATAAAAAAAGATCTCTTAAAGATGATACGCTGGGTTCTAAGGAAAGGCAAACTGGGGGGACACACTAACTCAACCTATCTAGCCTTAATTCCAAAAGAGAACAGGCCCTCCACCTTCTCAAGATTTCGACCCATATCCTTATGCAATTCAGCATACAAAATAATTACAAAAATTATGTCATCAAGGCTCAAGCCTCACCTCTCCTCTTTGATTTCAGAAAACCAAGGGGGCTTTCTCCCCAATAGACACATAACTGATTCCATCCTTCTCGTGTAAGAGGCCATACACTCAAGCATAAGCCGAAAGGAGAAAGGATTTGTCCTAAAGCTAGATCTTGCCAACGCCTTTGATAGGGTTAGACACACCTTTCTGTTTTCATTGCTTCATAAAATGGGATTTGACCCCTCCTTCATTAATATGATCAAAGCCTACATTTCGAATCCCTGGATCTCCCCTCTGATCAATGGTAGACCCTATGCTGCTTTCCAATCCTCTCGAGGCCTTAGACAAGGCTGTCCCCTGTCCCCCTACTTATTTATCCTCATGGCTGAGTCTCTTAGCAAAGCCTTGGATTTCAACCGAAGAATAGGTCTTATTACCGGCATCAAATTTGAGCAAGGTACAAAGAACATCAACCACTCCCAATTTGCAGATGATACCCTCTTGATGGGAGGAGCGTCCATCACTATTGCAAGGCGCTTCAAGAAGATATTAGATCAATTCATGGAATATTCAGGAGGGAAAGTTAATCAGGTAAAAAGTTGCATTTATGGATGGAACGCATCAAATCACACCATCCACAGCATTGCCAACACTCTAGGAGTCTCATACAAGCTAAACTGGAGCCACTTCACATACCTAGGGATGCCGGTGAGTATGGGACCTCTGAAGGCCGACACATGGAATGAAATCCTTGACAAAATAAAGAGAAAAATCCAACAATGGGGATCTATGTGGCTGAACCCAGCAGGGCTCATTGTACTTCTAAAATCTGGTCTGGCCTCTCTGCCCATCTATCGCTTCTCTCTGTACCAAGCTCCAATGGCCTTTCATCAAAAAATGGAAAGAGCTCTTAGGCACTTTCTCTGGCAAGGAGGAAAAAAAAAAAAAAACTGGTCAGCTGGAAGAACGTCATTCAGCCTAATGAAAAAGGAGGACTTGGAATAAGATCTCCAAAACTGCTGAACTTAGCCCTTGGAGCTAAAATAATTTGGAGATTGATTTCAGGGGCCACAGCATGGTGGAAGATGGTTCTAGAGGCTAAATATCTGAACAGCACAAGGCATCAACTCTTGGACACTAATATTCCCAATAGAGACAGTACAAAAATCTAGAAGCTCTGCAAGAAAGTCATACCCTTTATGACTCAAAACATCTCAAAGGTCCTAGGAGGGGGGAGCAGCATTAATTTTTCCACTGATAGAATATTAGGACAGCACCCTATTGGATCAAACATGGAGGTAATCCCTGCCATAAGTTGGCTTAATGACAGAGGTATATGGTGCTTAGCTCAAATATCGCAATGGGAAAATCATTCTCAAGCATGGGCAAGTTGGAAATTACCGGATTACCCCAGTGAGCTAGAGACAAGCATCGCAGCTTTAAAGAACCTTCTGCACAGTAAAGCACCGACTCAAAGAGGCAAGCAAGATGGCTATCGATGGGACCCCACGGGAACTCAATACACGGCCAAAGCTGGGCACCAACATCTTTGCGACAGCACCTTTCCACAGGCCATATGGAGTCAATGGAAACTGGTTTGGAGAGCTGAAGCTCCTCCTAAAGTCAAATTCTTTTTCTGGCTTCTCCTGAAAGGGAAGATACTAACAGCAGAAAATTTAAAAAAAGGGGGCATTATGGGACCGTCCAAGTGCCCAAACTGCTATCAATCAGAAGAAACAATACAACACCTGTTTATAGATTGCCAGGTAGCTGATGATTGCTGGAGACAGATGGCCTCAATCGGGGAAGTCACATGGGAACCAAAGGCAACCATTGCAGAAACAGTCTATAATTGGAGGAAAAATTGTCCATGGAAAGAAAAGAAGAGCAAACTGATGCAAAGGATATGGAATGCTCTACCTCTAACCCTTGTTTGGCGCATCTGGCTAGCAAGAAACAGAAAAGTATTTCAAGATAAAGGATGCAATACCAGAATCATGTGTCACAAGGCTAAGAATTTAGCGGTGGAGGCAATTATAGCCCACACTCAAGGCAAGATCGAGGCCACCATTTACAGCATTGAAGAAAGAAATCTAATCAACTATGCCCAAGGAAATATAATCAGCACCCAGGCAACAAGACAAGGAAATCTACAATCGAAAGAGACAAGCAGCGTTTGGAAGCTAAGGCTCAAGGAAGAGGAATTCGCACTCTGGTTGAGCAATTGCAATAGGTTCTACATGTTCTTTGACGGCGCTTCAAAATCAAATCCAGGCCTAGCAGGTGCAGGGGGTCTTATCTGCAATGCCAACGGCGAGACAATTCTTCAATTCGAGTGGGGGCTGGGAGAACTATCCAATAACAGGGCAGAGGGATTGGCTTTGTACCAAGGGACTCACCCAGCTGATCAAGATAGGAATTAAGAAAGTAATAGTCTTCGGCGATTCAGCAATCATCATTAGGCTCATGGCGCAAAGGCAGAGCACGCCAAAGATCCTACCGCAGCAAATCAATTGTAGGAACCAGATCCTCCACGATTTGTTGGAGGAAGTCCGCTATTACCATATACTTCGTGGACTAAATAAAGAAGCTGACAAGTGCGCCAACAAGGCTTGTGAACGTTCCAAAGGAAATCTTAGCTCTAATAACATCTCATCCTTCCAACCGTTACCATGAGAACTACGCAGCTAGTCAACGTTTGGGGAACTGTAGTTAACAAAATCTATGACTGCAGGTAAATCAACAGTGCAGGGGACAGCACAAGTATGGTTGAAAGGACTTGTATCAGAATCCAGATTAGGAAATCTACTCAGAGCATGGGAATCAGGCATCACGCAGAAGGAAATCGTCCTAACAATCAGATCCTTGATCGAGGCCAAGATATGCATTGGACGGTGAGGAGGAGCATTGGGCGTAGACCTCTCTCCCGCCATCACAGCATACCGAAAAAGTCTTTATATGTCTTGGGTGTCAAGACTCATCTTCCCACAGGAGACATTTGTGCTCACAGTCACAAGAGCGGAACAGTTGCTGCACCTCTCCAAGCTTTTCGAGGCAGTCTCTTCAAGCTCGAGGTTGACTCCCCAAGCGGTTTCTGCATCTATTCAAGTAGTTATAAGAGCGGAGCTGCCTCTGTGCGAACGGTGGCACTCACCAATAGTAAGAAAAGAACTCAGAGGCACCGAGATAAGGAAGTGATTAGTGCATACAAATATTTTCCAGCCCCAATGGAGCGTCTAGAATAGTGCTTTCATTGCAGGGATTTACAAGCGGAATTTGAAGAGGTGCGAGCACAACAGCAAGCCCTGGAGGATCAAGTCCGCAGTCTGGAAGCTAGACTTGAAGAACAGTGTAGAATTCTCCATGAGAAATACAGGGCTGAGATGAATCTCTTCTTACATAGAGTTCATTCCTTGCATGAGCAGTTTAGCAGTTTAAATAACAGATGCAGCCATGCTGAAGAAAAGATATCCATCCTCAAGTTTATGATGGATAAAAAGTTCAAAGACGCAACATCCTCTTCTAGTGCAAAGCAAAACGAACCAGACCTAGACCCAGAAGGATCTATAGCAAGAAAGATAAGTCATATAGACATAGATTAGTTATCGTGTGTAGATGTAAATTTTGGGGCCTGCAGTATGTAAGAATCTACAGTAGTATAAGCAGTCTTAGAGGCAGGAAAACAAAAGTAAGAATCAAGGAAAGTAACTTTTTTGTAATTCCTTGGATTCAGAATGCTCAGGAAGCATCATATGTATGGAAAACTGCCTCTTTTTTTCAGATTAATATATAGCAACTGAACTTTGTCTCAAAAAAAAAAAAAAACAGGGTATATATCATCCCTAGGGAAAAAAATCCATGGACTTTGTGGGAGGATTAATGAAAACCAGGAAGGGACATGACTACCTATTCATGGTAGTTGATAGGTTCAACAAAATGTGTGTGTCTAATGCCCTGTAAAAAGACTATGAACGAGAAAGAAGCAACAAACTTGTTCTTTGGACAGGTTTGAGTGTACTTTGGGATATCAAAGATAATCGTTTCAAGCAGGGATGTAAGATTTCTCAGTGCATTTTGGACTACTTTGTAGGAGAAGATGGACATGAATTTAAAGA
This sequence comes from Pinus taeda, assembly GCA_000404065.3. NCBI lineage: Eukaryota > Viridiplantae > Streptophyta > Pinopsida > Pinales > Pinaceae > Pinus > Pinus taeda. The sequence continues at coordinate 2,549 of APFE030773172.1, read as the reverse complement.
GGTGTACAACATTCCATGCACATACAGATGGGAAAACATAAGTATTTAATAGGACTTTGGTGCAACTTTTTAAGGGTTATAATCATAAGCATCCAAAGACTTGGGATGAAAAATTGGTATATATACAACACTCTTATAATAGAGCAATGCACACTTCTACTAGTAAGTCCCCACTTGAAACACTTTTTGGATATTTTCCACCTTCACCATTTGATATTAGCATATGGGCAACAAGGAAGAGTAAGAGAGGGTATTATAAGGGATGCCTTGAGGGTTGAATCTTTTGTGGAGATCAGGAAAATCCATGTATAGGTACAAGAGACACTGCAAAAGTCACAGGAAAATTACAATGCTAGGCATGATCAACACAGAACAAATAAGTCATTCAAGGTGGGAGATAGAGTATGGTTACAGTTGAACAAGGAGAGGCTACAAGGTCTTGGTATTAAAATCAAGCCTCTATGGTATGGTCCATTTGAGATACTATAAACCATGGTAGATAATGACTAGAGACCCAGTCTACCCCCATACGTGCATTTACTCAGTTGTGAATATAGAGAATCTGAAAATCTATGAGCCTTCCATGATAGATCATGAAGAGGAATAGGTCCTACCTTTTAAGGAGGATTTCGAATGAGATGCTTTGGCAGAGTTGATAGGGGCTATCATTTTGTAGAAGAGATCTATAGCTACAAGACAAGATCAACATGATCTTTAGTAGATTGGGTTGAAAGCAGAGCTTCCAGGAAGGGTGTTGTAGCAACTACAACCACCCTACAAAATTTTGTATATGCATCAATTTTGGAACCTTCCTTTTAAACCATAGTAGCTCATTTCACATTGATCCAGGTATTCATGCTTCGACTGAGACTTATATTTCCATTTTGGCTTGTGTTCACTTACTTAGTTTATTTTCTAACTCACAAGTTGATCTCTTGACATGGTCCCACAGAAGTTCTAGGCTTGTCCACAGAAGCTCTAGGCTTGCCCCCAGAAGCTGTGCAATTCTTGAGGGAAAATAGCCTTATTGTTGTGAATTGCACAATCCTGACTAATAGTGAGCCTTGAGCTCAGAAGATGCACAGTCATGGAAGGCAGCCCAACACTAAGTCCAGAAATTGTTTAAACCTCACTGAGCTCAGAAACTGTGGAGTGCACTGAGTCAGGAAGTTTCTAAGTGCCCTATAACTGAGCAATCTTTCCCGATAGTGTGCATAGTAAGTTTCCCCTGTAAAAAGAAAAAATCAAAAAGCAAAAAACATCCCTAAAAACTAGGGATCTATTTTTAGTATCCCAAAGGAGGCATTTGCGCTATTTTAGAAACTTCCACCAAGTGTCGCTTTTTCCATGATTTTAGGCATGCTCGTCATAAACCCTAATTTGTCGATATTTATTTAATTGATGCTGCTAGAGCTCATTTTCACATTTAATCTTAGAGCTATAACATTCCCAAAGAGATGAAGGAGCCTTTGGTACGATCATCGTCTCTTTTTCGAGTTAGTTATGCTTTTGTCATCTTTTGCCGCTTTTTTCTGTCGCTTTTTATTGTTTGGCTTATGTGAGTGTTGTTTCACTTGTTTCTCTGCATGATTGTTGGCATTTTAACTTGTAGAAGTGTTGTTTCAAGTTATAGATTGCCTTTCCCAAGTGTCGCATGACTTTTCATGTTTTTGCACCAACGGTTGTCATTGCGATGACTCTCCTCACATGCTTCATTTTCCTTTTGTTTAATCAATTAATGCACTTGTTGTACATGCATGCATCTACACTTAGTTATATATGCACTCAGCTTCACACTATCTCTCATATCTTCTTATTTTCACACTTCCCTTAGCAATATTTGCGCTTCCCTTGGCGGGATCTCACTTTGTACAGCTAGCACTATGTAATCTAAAGGCTCAAGCCACAAGTTTGGCCTATGGAATTTCACAAAGCATAGACTGAGCTGGCTCCAACTGCGTACTGCGCAGTTCCAGGAGCCAACCTCCTAGCTTGGAAACTGAGATTGTGCAATGCATAGTCACTCCCAGGCTTTAGCCCAAGCTAAATTGCACATTATGCAGTTCCATTCATCAAGATTCCACCTTGGTTGTTGGGACTGTGCAGTTCACAGTTCCCATAGTTAGTCAATCGCCCCTGTCAAGTAAAATTGCACAATCCCTCACATATAGTGTCTGGCTTTCTACTTGAAGTTGTTTTGATTTAAACAAACATTTTCTTGTCATGAGTGTCTTCTCTTTCCCACAGGTACAATATTTGTTGAGCATCTCTCCAGCATTCGCAGTTAACATGGAATCTAAGAGAGTTGCATCAAAGGAAATAGTCGAGAGCAGTACTGGGGAAGAAATTGAGCAGACATAAGTTTATTTTCCATTGTATGCAGATACTGAACTATTTATTGAGAAGGGAATTGTTTATTCAATTTAGTATGTCCTAAATTGCTACATTAATTATCAATCCGGGAGGCGTAAACTGATGAATTGTGGCGCATTATATGTGCAAGACAACCTCTTTCTTACTTTTTATTGTTTTCAATTTTATTTTGTTTT
>APFE030773160.1:40857-54231 GCA_000404065.3 Pinus taeda | reverse complement strand
ATATATATATCATGTCTATCAGATTGTTTACATCAAAATATCAAAAAATAAAGTGTTTTAGGACACTTGGCTTTAAAAGCCCAAAAAACGTGTCAAAGAGTTAGATAGGCTATCAGCCTACATGGTGCTCATGATAGCATGAGATGGCTCTGATCACTCGACCTAACAACCAACTCAGTCTAATAGAGACGCCCACCATGTGTCTCTACCAATGTAGTGGAACATTATCAATAGTGGCATACTTTGGGACTCCATAAGTTATCACCTCCAGATTATGCTCCATCTCAGCTAAGGGGTATGTCCCTTCTTCATAGTCTACGCCCACTATCTGATGTGAAGCTCACCTTGCTCTTGGAGACATGATTGGTGATCTCTCTGGCCCCACATCTGCACATTTATTACAAGTTGAGTCTCAGTTTACACTTTTACAAAAAATCGTAAAACTTGAAAAAATCCAAGAAACAAGTTTTACCTAGATTAGTCCATTGTTCTCCTGGTGGTAGAGGTAGATCTAGATCCCACCTAAAATGTATTCTAGCATAATTGTATTTGTCCACCACGAGTAGTTGGCATTCTAGCCAAATGAAAAATTGTGGTGGGTAATGCATATGCTGACCTTTTCCTCCTCGAGGCATTAGTTGACTCCATCGCACATGTCTCAGATCTCGGGGGGCAAGATTTGGTACCTCTACCCACTGATACCAAAATAAGGGCACTTGCTCTAAAAAGAAGGTTACCAATATAGAACCAAACCTAAATTACTTTAGGTGTCCATGCTTCCCCTTGGTCAGTTGTCGTTTCATATTTTCCAAAAGGCCTCCACACCAATTGAATACAGTGGGGGTCAAACATGTGATAGCATATTGGAACTAGGAATTTGAAACCTCATGAAAGGATTGTGTGCCAAATACACATGCCATAGTGAATAAAATCATTCTCAAGACAAGGTTGTTGGTGATTTTTTCCATCTTCACCTTCCCTCCATTGGTCATTTCAGCACTGGGACAATGCCTCTGGACTAGAGTCCTTGTACTTTTACCTCCTTGGCAAGATCCAAAGAGTTGGACCACTTCCCCTCGTCAGGATAATCCCATGATGAAGTAGATATCCATCTCCTCAAGTTCTAGTTCCTATCCTTTTATGATGAAGATCTCTTGATCTACATCCCAGAGACTGATCAAATAGGGAAACAATTCCATCTGAGCCCTTAACCCTGTGGTCCTTAACAATTTTAGCAGCTCGCAATTCCTCAGAGTGTTTATACATTCAGGATCCTGAGCTGCTTGGAAGTATTCGACCTCATGGCCTCTTTCTTTTCATTCTAAGACCATGATTTCCTACAAAGCATCGTTTAACATCAATTAATGTTTTTTCATGAATTGAAATAATCAATTTTTGATTTAAAATAGGATTTTCTTTCCAAAAAATTCACCTCGGTGCCATTGCACCTGTTTTTACAAACATAGTGATGGCATCACACAAGCCTTTGGGCTTGAGCGTGATCATCGTGGGTCCGATGACCATACCCGTGATGGTTGTCGACGCCCTAAAAAATTAAAATCCTCCCTTATAGCATAAAAAATACCATTTAAAATGCATAAAAAGATGATAAAATGCAACATTAGGGATGGGCGTTTTACTTGTTGAAGATGGTTTGTGAAATGGTATCCTAGATCACCCATAATGACCACTTGAAAATAAAGAGAAATAGGGCACAAATGCACTTTCAGAGCTTGCTATGGTAAAATGGTAAAAAATGAAATTACTTTTGACTATTTATAAGTTTTGCAAGTCATTTTTGTCAATATTTTCGTAATATTTTAATATTTTCTCTCGATATCAGCGACGACTGTGTTTCTTGTGCAGTTATGGGTTCCTTTGACTAAAGAATGACCATTATTGACTGATTCTTGTGAGTTTTATTTTGTCTTTTTCAAAGTCATTAAATGAACGAAAAGGGAACTCGTTAAAGTAAATGAAACGACGTCACCTCAGTATACGTTTACCCCTTTTTCGGGTGGATATTGACTATTTACGAAAAAGGTACACGTTGATCGACATGGTCAAGAGGTTCCCTTGGATATTGTTTTCTACCTTTTAAGATTCAAGGGAAAAATTATGAAAAGGGAAATGATGGAGTTTTATTTTTCGTCTCTTTTTGAAACTCTCTAACTGTGAAAAATATACCGAATTATTCTTACATCAGTCTCGTTAAAACTTTATGATGAAAGACTCGTCACCATGATGAGACCGAGCTTCTCCTTCCTAGGGCTCATAAAACTTACTAGAATGGATTCATTCGAAGAATGAACTTACATGAGGGCATATGTTATCCCCTTCAACCTTGTGATAAAAATAATTCAGGTACTAGCTAGAAATAGTGGGGAAAAATGAAGATGAGATATCCTTTGTATAGGAAGCATGTCTCTCTTGAACATGACACTCTTCTGCTCTTGTGTCAGGTTTGGGATATCCTCACTCAGTCACTTGTTCTCCCGGGTTTGGGTGATCCATTTTTCCTCTCATTTGACTATTCCATTCTGTCGTCATGACCTATAGTCCTATGTCGAGTCAAATGCACCACACTCTAGAGTCATGTTGCCAATGTTTAAGAAAAGTCCAATATGCAATTATTTACCTATACCTTGTTTGAGTTATTGCTACAATTTTGACAATTATTCTCCACTATATTATTTGTTTCATGTCGATGATGGGGGACTCATCATTTCCCTCCTTCAACTGGTCACTTCCTATCAACCTCAGCTCATTATCGAGGAAGATGACTTAGAAACTCCCTTTTAGTCCCTTAGAGTTGGCATGCCCTAATGGCCAATTCTTCACATCCGACGACAGTTCTTCATCATTGGCTTTTGATCGGGTGATTCCACAAGTATTCAAATTTAGCTTCATTATCACATTCATGGATTGTACTATTGTACCTTGAGAGCCATTGTCATCATTGCTGGTTTCTCTCGTACTTGTTAACAATATACATCATTGGTCGGTAATCAGGTGGTTTTCTAGCATGTTCGACTTCAACAAATTTATTCGCATGTTAGGATTTGTACATTGATCAGGTCGGGATGGAGCACAAGACTCTAAGCCTTGTCTGTTATGACTCAAGATGCATGGAGTTATATGTCATTCATGATTGTACACATGTTTCCACTATATGAATGGCTGAGACCCTACCGTCAGACTTTATATTTATAACGATCCTCGTTATCTGGATGGTTGTGCCCATACCATGGATCCTTTCATCTGGATGGATGCATCCATGCCTTGGGTTCATGTCTTGATCTCATATATGTATATGTATATGCATCCTTGATTTGTAGGTCTCTTGATAGTTCATGTACTCGTCCTTGCAAGAGCTCATAAAGCATCTCAACCATCACTCCTCGTTCTACCTTCATGCTTTAGGGGGCATATGTTACACAATATTTTGTCACACCTCTTGAAATTCCCTATGACATACCCCGAAGTTCCCAAAACATGACCATTATACAATATACTCATCCAAGTATATAGATCAGATCCCTCCTAAGGCTTTGTTTGGAAAATGTCTTGAGCTTTCCCTAAAGAAATAGCTCTTAAAACCCTAAAATAAGGATCATCTCTATTATGAGGCTTAAAATGACGATGGTCACCTCTTGCACTATGTTTGAACAGTGATGGCATTGCTTTGTTCCCTTGCATACCTATGATGATCCCAAAAAGGTAATTTTCCCAAAGATGATGAGAAGCTTCGTGATCTAAAGGCTTCAAGAGAAGCGAGCTGGAGGTGGTTTCACATAGATGAGGTCGAATCAACCTAACTTGACCTCTTTTTCTTATCCCTATGATCTACCTCCTTGAGATGTGGGCCTAATCCTATCTTTGGAGAAGTCCTAACTCCCTCTCCTAGCCTATAAATTCCTCCTCTCCCATTCCCAAATGGTTGGTATATGTCTATTTGCACCCTTATGCTAAGCTTGTGCCTAGAGGCTATTCATTAGACTTGGAGAAGGAGTGCTTGGAGAGTTTCTTGGCTTGGACTTGGATTACCACTCAAGGAGATCCTTTCAACATCAAGGCTTTGGTTGTAATCTTCCCTTTATTTCTTAATAATATACAAATGCTAGTTCATCTTCCCAAAATATATATGTTCATGTATTTATTTAGCTTGACATTCCTTGATCAATTAAGTGGGTTTTTATTGGATGTGCTATTGGTTTTGGTATGATTTATTTTCTCTTGATGACTTGTGTAGGTACAAAAATGCTGAGAGAAGCAGGAATAAGTCCATGACACAAGCGATTTGAGGCCCTCAACAAAGGAAATCAGAATAGCATTAGAACGAGGTAGGTCATCTCTTTCATTCTACTTTTCAATTATAACCTAGGAAGATGTCTAGTTGATTCACTTCAGTTGCTAGACCCACTCATTGGGCTAGAGGGATTGTCTCTGTCCCTAGAGAGGATTAACCTTGTCAACAAGTACTATTTTGTTTTTAAGTTGACTCTAGTATGTTTCCCATGCTAATATTTATTGCAAATAGCGTCATTTGGTTTTGAGATCTTTGGCATGTCTCTCAGTACTTGTGATTTTTTGAGTTTCACTAGAGTTTAAAAAATAATATGAACCATCTTGGTATGCCATAACTATGCTTCATCCAATTCCCCATACAACATTTTCCTCCCTGAACTTCATCTAGGACATATGAATTACTTGAGTTCCTAGCTGCACTTTCCATTAATCTTCCTAATCTTACTTTCCTTATCTCACCTCCTTTGGAACAAAATGTGAGATCATATCCTTAATCACACATTTTATATAAAAAATATAATATTGTTCTTTAAACCTTCATCAATCTCCAAAATTAACATTGCCTCCTTTTTATTATTTTGAGATTAATATATTTACTTTGATCTCCTATAATATGTTTTGAGACCCACTATCAATATACCATTGGCTCCCTTTGTTTGGAGAATATAGTGCAATTCCACATTCATCTCATTATTCTTGCTTCCTTTTACATAAATTTGCATATTCTTCTCTATCCTTGGTAATATCTTCTTCCCTACTTTTCCTAGGCAACCTTATTGTGTTGCTTCTACAATCAAAAGCTTTGTGCCCATAGTTGTTTCAAATGAGTTGATGTTTCCAATAACACCCTCATAAATACTTCTATATGTATTTCCTACATATCCATTCATTGAGGTCTTATAAGGTCCCCCGCTTTTATTTCTCACATAGTCCTTTCTTACATAAGCTCTACAATTTGTTACTTTATGAAATAAAAAATATTACAAGAAAAGGAATAACCAAAGAAGATATTTTGATACATATATGTGAAATTCCTTAATGGGGAATAACTTTTCTAAACTGATTCTTGTTGTCTTTGTGAGAAAATCTAGGTCTCTGTTGGTCCTTCACTTTATTGCTAGTGTTGATTGCATTGCTAATAGAGCGGCAAGCCTTTAAAAAATTCATGTCTATGTTGGTCCTCAATTTCATTTATAGCCTTGCTTTCATTACTAATAGAGATTTTGAAATTTAATTCATGTCTTTTTTACTGGTCAACTTCTTTCGTGGTCCTACTTTCATTGTTTATATAACTTTTGAGAAGCTCTACGAAGCTCAGTGGTTTTCTTTTCATTTTCTTTCTCTAATATCTTTTGCTTGATTCTCCTTTAGAGGTTTTATAATTTTCTTAATAGACAAGACTGCTTTTTATGAAAGGAGGGCTTTGGTAATTGAGAATGTCATCTAAGATTTCAATACTTTCTCTAAAATGTTAGAAAATTATATATTACAGAGCAATGGAACTCATAAAATATATTGTAGAAATATAAACATAGAAAACACATAAAACAAGAGAGACAGATATATGTGGTTCACCCAATTTGGGCTACATCCATGGAGAAACAACTAGTCCTTCCTTTATATTATCTAGAAAAATGAAGAGATACAACCTACAATAGATCCACTGTAATTCCCTCTTCGCTCTCACACAATTTCCTCTCTCTTTCTCACTCAGAGTATAGATCTACATAGACACAATAAAATTGCCTCATATATAGCGAGGGTTGCCTTCTAGGGAAAAAATCCCTAAATTAAAATAACTTCTATCGTTAGATCTCTGCCTAATGAACGACCCATATTGATACGAAATTACAACATTTTATAAGGAAATTTTACATATATATTTAGCTTCGAGGACACTGCCCCCGATCCCCGCCCCCCCTTGGACCCCTCTTGCAGTGAAAATATTATGGACAAAGTTTCCACCACATTACAAACTGGGGTCCAATGTAGTGATACCTCTGAATAAAGAAGATAATCAAGCTCCACACCCAACAATCTCCCACTTGGAGACTAATTATAGAAACTCCACTACTGCTTCATTTGTTGGAAAATGACTCCACTTTGGACCTGGCTGTTTCTCATCTTCTTCATCATACTTGAATACCAATTGAAACTTAGCAAAATCTTAGTTTCTCCCTAGTTACAACTTTTGTTAACATCTCGACAGGATCCTAGCTAGTGTGTATCTTTTCCAACTTCAACTGTCCATCTTCCAATGTTGACCGTATGAAATGGTACTTGAGATGTATATGTTTAGTCTTGGAATGAAATGCAAAGTTCTTTGCAAGATGTATGCCACTCTGGATGTCACTGTATAACCTGTCCAACTCCTGCTTCTTACCAAATTCATCCAGAAACCTTTGTAACCAAATCATTTATTTATTAGCCTTTGTATTAGCAACATACTTTGCTTCCATTGTTGAGAGTGCAACAACACTTTTCAGTTTTGAAACTCAACTGGCAACTGTTCCACTTAGAGTAGACACATACCTTGTTGTGCTCCTCCTGTTATCTCTATCACCCACCATATCTGCATCAACATATCCCTGTAGAGCAATGTTTGAACTACCAAAGCATAATGCTTGATTTGTGGTACCTCTCAAATACCTGAGAATTCACTTCACCACCATCCAATGTTCTTTTCGTGGATTGTTCATGTACCTACTTACAAATCCCATTGCATGTGCAATATCAAGTCTTGTGCAGACCATTACATACATTCAGCTTCCAACTACTGATGCATATGGAACTTTAGACATATAAGTCATTTCTTTCTAAGTCTTGGGACACACCTCCTTACTTAATTTGAAATGGCTAGCCAAAGGTATACTAACAAGTTTTGCATTTTGCATATTAAATCTTTTCAACACCTTTTCTATGTACTCACATTGAGACAATGTTAATTTGTGATTCTTCGTATCTGTAGTTATTCTCATACCAAGGATTTGTTTTGCAACACCCAAATCCTTCATTGCAAATTAGTTCGTCAATTTTCTTTTAAGCACATTTATTTCTTGCATGTTAGAACCTGCAACAAGCATGTCATCTACACAATATAGCTGCCATCATTTTTCCTTTTGAGATAAACACAATGATTAGAGTGACATCTAGTATAACCTTGTCCAGACATAAACCTGTCGAATTTTAGATACCACTGCTTTGGAGCCTATTTTAAGCCATACAAGCTCTTCTTCAACCTGCACACTAGTTTCTCTTTCCCTTTTACCTCATATCCTTGTGGCTGATGCATATATATCTCTTCCTCCAAATCCCCATGGAGAAAGGTTGTCTTTACATCTAACTGTTCAAGATGAAAATCTTCAATTGCTACTAGACTTAAAATAGTTCTGATTGAAGTCATTTTAACAACAAGAAAATAAATCTCATCAAAGTCTATACCCATTTTCTGTGCAAACCCCTTCACCACAAGTCTAGCTTTATACCTTTTTCTACCTCCATCTTCTTCCTTCATCCTGTAAACCCATTTATTTTGCAATGTTGTTTTACTAGCAGGAAACTTGACTAAGTCCCAAATCTAGTTATGTGCTAAGGAGTCCATCTCTTCTTTCATGGTTTTCTCCCACTTCTTCTTGGTTTCTACCTGCACTACTTCTTCATAACATTCTGGTTCACCAGAATCAGTCAATAATACATAATATAATGAAGGAGAGTATCATTCAGGCAATATACTTATCTTGGTAGATCTTCTAACACCACTTTCAGGTGTTTGAGGTGCTTGTTGTTATTGTGGTTGTTGTTGTTGTTCTAGTTGTTGATAATTATGATTTTTAGGCACCATCACTTTTTCTGTGATCTCATCAAGCACTGTATATTCTTTGTTTTCTTGCTCTTGTTTCTTTTCCTGCAGTTGATCCTTATACAAAACCTTTTCATTGAATATGACATCTCTGCTTCTAATGATTTTGTGTTTTTCATAATCATAAAATCAATAACCAAAATCATTAACACCATATCAATAAAGGTACATTTCTTTGATTTTTCCTCAAGATTTGTTCTATTTTATTTATTAATGTGGACAAAGGCTTCACAACCAAAAGTCTTTAAAAATGAGTAGTTTTCCTTTTTACCTATCCATGCCTCCTCTAGAATACCACCATCCAAGGAACTTCAAGGGAATTTGTTTATTAGATAAATAATGTATCTACAATATCTACCCAAAATTGTAAAGGAAATCCTACATGCAATCTCATGCACCTTTCACGCTCCATGATTGTCATGTTCATCCTTTCTGACACGCCATTTTCTTGTGGTGTCACTAGAACTGTCTTCTCTCTACGAATTCCATTCTCTAAATAGTACCTATCAAACTCTTTGCCGCAATATTCACCTCCATTGTCTGATCTTAGACACTTCAACCATTCTCCTGTCTCATTTTCAACCAAATCTTTCCATTTCTTGAAAGTATCAAATACATCAAATTTATTTCGAATACAATAAATCTAGGTTTTTCTAGCTACATCATCAATAAAAGTAACATAATAATGAGAGCCACCAAGAGATGACACCTGAGCAGGTCCCCATATATTTGTATGCACAAGCTCTAATTTTCCACTCTTCTTTTCTTTCCCAACTTTTAGGAATCTGACTCTCTTCTGTTTTCCATAAACACAATTCTCACATAATTTTAAATCAACATGCTTCAAACCTAGCAACAAATTTCTTGAGTGAAGAATTTGCATCCCCTTCTCACTCATGTGCCCAAGTCTATGATGCCACAATTCCATATCTTCTCCTGTAGAGGTCAAAGCATTAACAAAATTAGAGATACCATTGCATAAATACAATGTACCAACCTTTTCTCCTTTTGCTATTACCAGGGATCCTTTAGTGACCTTCCAGGTTTTATCTCTAAAAGTAGTCACACAACCTTCACCTCCCAACTGCCCTGTTGAAATCAAATTTTTATTTAGATCTGGAACATGCCTTAGCTCTTTCAACAACCATTGATTTCCATTCTATTGTTTTATGAAAATTGTACCCATTCCAATGATTTTACAGGGCTTATCATCACCCAATCAAACCTATCCAAAATCGCCTTGAACATAATCATGAAAATTTTTCCTATCAGGCGTGGCATGGAATGAGGCCCCTGAATCTACTGCCTGGGCATCAATAATATTTTCTAATTAAAGAATCAAAGCATTTTGCAACACATCACCTGTCACATTCACTTCATGATTGTTTCTTGCTACACGTCTCCTTCGTTTCACTTCTGAGACTTGCAGTCTTTCTTCAGGTGGCCTTTATTCCCAAATTTACAACACACTATCCCTAATTTGGACTTGGATCTTCCTTTCCTTGATTTACTGCGATATCCTGGGCTCTTTCCTCTTTGCATTTTTCTTCCCCTAGTCTTTGTAGTCAAGACATTACCTGAAGTCTCACCAAAGCTTTTCCATCGCATTTCCTCACTAAGGATTACATTGACAACATCATCAAACTTTAAAGTACTAGACCCAGAGAGAGAGTTACTAATGACCATAACTAAACCATTCCAATTTTCTAGTAATGAGCACATAAATAATAGAGCCCCAACTTCATCATCAAAAGTTACCCCTACAGAACTTAACTGACTGGTAACTGTACTAATTTCATTTAAATGATCAGCAACAAATCTACCTTCTGACATTTTTATATTAAATAAAAACTTCATAAGAAATACCCTATTTTAAGCTAAGGGTTTTTCATATAGTTTTGCCAATGCCAACATTAAACCCTATGTTGTCATTTCCTTTGAAATATTAAAGGCTACCGATGTCGCTAGGCACAACCATATTGTTCCAAGTGCCTTTCTGTCGAGAATATCCCATTTTGTGTTTGTCATACTCGTCAACTTCTTTGTCTTTCCGCTCAATGGTTGGTACAAATTTTATGGTACAAATAATCTTCCATTTTCATCTTCCATAGTTGGTAGTTTTGGCCGTTAAGTTTTTCAACCCTAAACCTACCATCTTCGCCATTGCTCCCACTCGAACCAGGAACCCTTCTCTCCTGTGAGTTTATTAGCCAAATAGACCTTCAGCTCTAATACCAGTTGTTAGAAAATTATATATTACAGAGCAATGGAACTCATAAAATATATTGTAGAAAACACATAAAACAAGAGAGACATAAATATACGTGGTTCACTCAATTCGGGTCACATCCACGAAGAAACAACCAGTCCTTCCTTTATATTATCCAACAAAATTAAGAGATACAACCTACAACAGGTCTGATGTAATTCCATCTTCGCTTTCACACAATCTCCTCTCTCTTTGTCACTCAAAGCACAGATCTACATTAGCGCAATACAATTCCCTCATATATAGCGAGGGGTTGCCTTCTAGGGAAAAAAACCCTAAATTAAACATAACTTCTACCGTCATATCTCTGCCTAATGAATGGCCCAGATTAACTACAAAATTACAAAAGTTTACAAGGCAATTTTACATCTATTTTTAGCTTTGGGGGCACTGCCCCCGATTTCCCGCCAGGGGGGCCACTCCCAAAGATCACAGTCACCCCCCTGGACCCCCCATTGCATCACAAATATTACGGGTAGCTTTGACGCCACCTTACAAACTAGGGTCCAATGCAGTGATACCTCTGAATAAAGAAGATAATCAGGCTCCACACCCAACATAAAATTCATGCTTTGATTAAACTAAACATTTTCCTTTTCTCATTCCTTCCTCAATGAAATGACTTCTACTTCTAGCTTCTTACAATTGTCTTCCTTTTATTTCAATTGATTTCTCACAACATCCTCTAATTTCTTTGCTTCTTCTAATTGTATCTTTAGGATTATGATTGTTGCTTCATTAGAATCGTGATATTTCTTCTCATATTTCAACAATCAATTCTTCTTATTTTTAATATTTTCTTTAAGTATCTCTATTTCTTCTAATGCACCAAAAAGTTATGCTTCGAGATTTATTTCCCCATCAATATCTTCTTCCACTAAACATGTTTTTTTCCTTTTAGTTGTCTATATTTTCTTGGTTAGTGCTTTGAGAATCCATGGTTATTAATAGGAGTTATTCTTTCTCAACATTCGATGCATATCCTTCAATCTCATCTTGAGACATACTATCTCTCTAGAGAAAAACTATTTCCTTTTAGCATATCTTCATTTTTTTTCAAAGAGATTTGTTTCTATTTTTATATTCTTCTTCATGATCGTTGTCTTCTCATTTTTCATATGGAAAGTTCATAGAAAAATGAATTTAACAAAAATTAAAACATTTGAAGGGAATCTTACCTTTGTATTTTCCATATCCTCTTTTTAGGTTTCTCATAAATTGTGCTTCTTTTGCATCTGATTCATTTCTATAATTAGAGGCTTTGATTTGTTTTCTCTTCTTTTAAATTTTTAAAGTTGCTTCCTTCAGTGTTTACTTTCTTTTTTCTATCCTCATTTCATATATCGTGATAATCCCAAGTAACTCATTCATCCTTAGATCTTCCATATATTTCATTTCTCTGATAACTGTGACTTTTGAATCAAATCTCAAAGAGGAATACCTCAACACCTTATGAACAATTATTGATTCCTTAACCTCTGTATCTACTCCTCTCATAGTATTGAAAATATCATTTACATGGAGGAAGTAGGATGCAATATCTTCTTCATCATTCATATTCAAACTCTCAAATTTTCCTATAAGATTTTGAATCTTTGTTATATTTACCTTTTCATCTCCTTCATAGCTATTTTTAAGTTTGTCCCAAATGTCTTTTGTAGACGCAAAATGAATTACTTGGAAAAACTATGATTCTAACATGCCACACAAAATGGAATTCATGGCTTTTGTGTTATTTACAGAAACCTTCTTACCATCTTAATCATATGGAGGAGTTATTGGAATCATACAACCATTCACTACACGCTGTAAAATTTCAAATCCAAGGGACATAAATAAGTTCTCACCCTTATCCTCTAGAAGCAATAACTTGTTCCATTGAATAATGTAGTTCCTATTTATGAAAGAAACTTTGTGGTTGACCATGGTCCCTTTGAGATACTCCTTCCAGAGGTTAGGCTACTTAGGAAGGAATTTACTCTGATACTAATTTTTGAATTCACACTTATACCAAGAGGATGGGAGCGAATTAATATAAGATAATATTTTACTTATTTAAAAATTAAAGAACCATAAGAAAACAATCTCATCATAAGAACATGAAACATAAAATATAAGTGGAAATCCTTTTGGGAGAAAACCACAAAAAATGTTTATATAGTTGTTCTATGTAGGCACCAACTTATTGTTACTGTTATGTGGGATTTAAGATTGTGGACAAAAGTATCTCGCCTAGGTCAATGGCTAACCTATAACAAAAGAGAGACAAGGAACTCAAATCTTTTCCTTAAAGTAAATAGATGATGGAGTGAGGTCTACCTAGAATCCTTCACACACTTTGCCCCTTCTTTAGCTTGGAAGCTCCAATCCCATCTCTGATTGCAAAAATTAGAACCTGCACAATCAGATAACAAAAGCCAAGAAACTATGAGATCTATGCAGTATCATCTAAGTACTCCATTCAATAGATCAACATGGTGTTGGGTCTAAAATGCATATGCAAATTAGAGCTTAATTTAATGTCAACCCGGGAAGGTAAACTTAGAAGTGCTTCTCTAAAATATATAGATCTAGAAAGGTTCCTAATTTGTCCAAGATCTTAAAGTCCCTTTACAAGAACATATTCATTAATATCTCTTTCAATAACTAATAAAACTTAGATCTAACAATTGTTTGAGATCCATGATTCTCTTACAAGAACATATTCTACAAGATCTCTTCCAACATTAGAACATCTAATAACAAATCAAAAGCTGAAATGAAATAAACATAGATCTAATAATTGTATGAGATATTACGGTTCTATTACAAGAACACTTTCAAATAATATTCTTCCAATATTAGAACATTTAACAAAACTTGAAAGCTGAAATCAAACAAAAACATAAAATAAATTATACCTAAAATAAGCAAATAAGCATGCAAGTGAGGCCATGGG
>APFE030773159.1:0-22528 GCA_000404065.3 Pinus taeda | reverse complement strand
TGTAATCCCTCTGAGTAGAGGAAGACTATTTTGTAACAGTTTTTTTTTTGTTATGATTAAGATCCTGAATCAAATAACAGAGCGTTGTTTTCTGTGAAATTTCTTTTGTGTTTGAAATGAATAGAAATTTCCAACACTAATCAAATCAGGCCAGCATTGAACAAGCTATTTGGGTTTAAGAAAAACAGAAAAGATCTATACTAAAAGTAATAATATAGCATAATAATAATAATGGGGAGGGTGACTGAGTTTACAACAGCCTGAAGACAACTCCGTACACATAATCTTCATGGTGTATCTCAGTGGATTCTGAAAATATACTCTTTATCTTGCAATTTCATAGAAATTTGTGGCTCGTTTTAGTTGGGAAATGCAATTTATTTGAGGTTGTGAACTGCTTGCAGAGGTTTGGGCATTTCTGATGTGTCGACAATCCATTCTAGTGGGAAAACATGATTTACTCATGGTTTTCAACTGCCATTTCAGGTTTCAGACAGTTCCATATTGATATGTACCTTAGAAAATTCATTATCAATCAAAATAATAAGAAATTCCTATACGGGGATTTAAGATGTGGTTAATACAACATAAGAACCTCCCTTGAGACTGTTGAAGCCAAGGTTTCAATGCCATTGTGGCCATGAATATGATATTATTAACAGTAGTGGGCCGCGTGCCCAGTAAAAGATATTCTATATTCCACTTCAATTCTTAGCAGTCATGAAAACGTTTGAAATATTCTTTCTCGTCTGTTCAGTAATAAAAGAAATGCCTGGGTGTAGAGCTGATATGTGGCACTGAGTAGTCACCCGTTTGAAACAGTAAGTAAAAGTTTAGTCATGTGCCGGTGTGGTTAAGGTGGAATGCTATGCTGTGTGATTTTGACCGTTTAAATATTCAATTTATAAGTTAGGGTTACCCATCATTCACATTACCTAGCAAACCCAGAAAAAAAGATTTTCTTTCTAAACTCCACTTAAATTGTTTTTTATTTTAGATAGCTTTATATCGATATAGAGTTTAGTTTAAAGTTTTAGGTCAATTAGTTGCGATACTGTTGTTCAAGATTTGACTGTAACAGTCATCCGTTATCTTCTCTAAATAAACAGTGATTCAGTTTAGCTCTGTTAAGTAAACTAGTTTAGGCCGACGACTTTTCGAATGGTGTAATACGCGAAAAACATCACCTAATTTGTCGATGATAATTTTAATTTTTCACGAAATTGTTCATCTTCCTGCCAGCGATTTCTTGGCATCTCTTACGTTCTGTGAATCGACACTCTGGCTGGGGATCTGTTCTTGCTTGTGGGTTTTGAGGCTGCGGATCACATCTCCATCGATCAAGTTGTTCGGTCGTTGCAGTCTCCTGGTATTGATACTGAAGACAGCGCGTCTAGATTAAAATAAGACGGCATGTCAAAATTAGAAGGCATTTTGAACTATGAATTCAGAAACAAATGCCTCCTGAAAGAAGCGACAACACATTCATCTATTAATAACACTGAATCCTATGAGAGGCTGGAGTTTGTGGGGGATTCGGTTTTGGGTTACCTCATAACAAAGCATCTCTACACAGCTTACCCTCATCTGCAGCAGGGCACTTTAACATTCTTGCATTCTCGGAATGTTGACACTGAGAAGTTTGCACGAGTGTGTGTAAAGCACGGATTTCATCAATACCTCCTGCTCAATTCACCGGCTCTGCAACGGATCGTAAGCTACTGTGCCACTTCAATCTAGCGATTCCCCATTTGATTTTATCTGATAATGAAGATGAATGAGATAACCCTTTGTTGTGCAGATCGAGGACTTTGTGAAAGATATTGAAGACGAATCCAAATCCTTCCGTTGTGCAGATTTCAAGCCCCCCAAAGTTCTGGCTGACATAGTGGAATCCATAGTTGGTGCAGTGTTTGTTGACTCCGAGTATTCCGAAGATCGAGTGTGGGAGGTACTTGATTCCCTTAATTTCCGCTTGCAACCATGGGTATACTAGAAGTTAGATTCATGTCAGATTTGTATCGGAGCTGCAGGTATTCAAGCCACTGTTAGAACCACTAGTGAGTCCAGAAACACTTGAACTGCATCCTGTGACTAAGCTTCAAGAGCTATGCCAAAAGCAAGGGAAAGACATCGATTACAAAAACTCTTGGGTTGGCAATATGGTAAGATCCTAGGTACTGATCAATGGCGAAGTGGTTGGAAATGGTGAACACCACCAAAAGGAATTGGCAGAAAGAGTGGCGGCTAAGGATGCTTTGCACAAATTAAAGAAGGAAGATAAAGTAGATAAGTCAAGCAAAGACGAGACGCAGACGGGAAATCATGAGCAGCCCCTAGTTGCACAGCAGAAATTGAACAACTTGTGCATGAAGTAACATTGGCCTCCTCCCCTTTACAAGTAAGGATTTCCCCCGCCTTAGTCTAGGGTATTTCCATTACTAATGAGTCAAATTAATTTTCATTACAAATATTGCAACTAGTGTTTCAAAAGTTGACTGTCGAAAATTTCCAGATGTGTTAGGGAGTTACAAAATTTTAAAAAGTGCCACAAACACCATAGCCACTTGTCCATGTTTTAACAGTACCGGAGCAAGTTTAAGCATCCACTTCAAATTCTAGGGTTTCTTAATTGGTCTTACTGCAAAAGCTTCTCCTTCTTCACTCCAGTCTACTTATTCACTTTCTCCAAATTCTGCCATCGTTGTGCTCCATCATGAGATTTGGTATCCCTACCAGGTAATTGGTAAGAGCGTTGGACTTGCTCAGAAAGGGTGCAGTGTTAAAATCTCTCTGTCCTCATATCTTGATTGCCAAATCTTGTCTTTCTCCACTCCAATCGACAAATTCACTTTCTCCAAATTCTGCAACTGCTGAGCTCTATCGTAAGATTTGGCATCCCTGTTACCCATGAATTGGTAAAAGTTATCGGACTTGCTTAGAAGGTGTGCAGGGTTTAAATCTCTCCCCTAATGTTATGTTAATGTGAGTTTGTATTACACACCACCTTTCTTCATTTATGTTTTGTGAATTTTCTCCCATCTTATACGATTTCAATTGCCACATGGATCGTTTGATCTATTTTTTATCAATTGCTAAAATACATAAACTGGACTGGGTCTGCAACAGACCTGAGGAATTTCATCCACAATTTTCTAAAATTTACCTAACTTCTGAAACATCAATACGTACATTGATTAAAACCACAACGCCCCTAAAATGGCTTTCTCTCCTTATCTTGCCTAAAATTTTTGACTTCAAAGATTATTCTCATTTCTTCTATCTCCTAAAAATATGAATAAAACTTGTAAATTCAAGTACTTACTACTTATATGGTTTATTTGACAGAATGTTTACTGGAAATTCAGGTTGTTTACTAGAAATTCAGGTTTATCTGGCAGAATGTTTACTGGAAATTCAGTTGTGACAACTGTCCAAGCCAAATACTATTCTCTGAAGTTTCTCCCATCTTATACCATTTCAAGTGTTACATGGATTGTTTGATTTGTTTTTTTCAATTGCCACAATACACAAACTAGACTGTCTCTGCAACAGACTTATGAAATGAGCAATATCTACAAATTTCTAAATTTTACGAACTTGTGAACATCAATACATCCATTGCTTAAAATAAGAAAGCTCTTAATATGACTTTGGCTCATCTTACCTAAAAAGTTGACTATTACATGATTATTCTCACTACCTATGTCTCCTTCAAACATAAATAGAACTTATAAATTTAGGTAATTTCAATTTATATGGTTTATCTGATAGAATGGTTCTAAAATCACTATTTATATAGTTTATCTGAACAGATGGTTACTAGAAACTCAATCAAGATTCAAGACAAGCACGTCCAAGCCAAGTACCAAACTCTCAAAGGGTTCACTATGTTTATATCTGATACTATAATTATAGAATTTATTAACTAAAGTTGATAGGAGCTATGATAGGTGTGAAACTTAAATAACAAAATACAGATCAAAAGCACCAAATACAAATTCAAGTTATTAAATAAAGTCTTTAGTATGAGGCTTTTGCAGTTGGACATTTTGTTCATGATTTTTTAAAATTGTTGTATAAAACATTTTTGAACATTTTGAACCGCAGGTTTTGAATAAATTCATTATTAATTACCAAAAATATGGAACTTAATAATTAATTTTTTAAAGTAAAAATTAAGAATAAAACCTTTTCAAAAAAATCAAATCTCTCTAAATCTTTAAAAAAACACATAAAATATTATGCCTTGTCTAATTGTTCTACTTTTTTTTTGGTTTTTCTCGAGAATATTTTCTAGTCAATTTTGTTCAAAATCTGGCAGGAATTTGTTGAAATTGTAGGTTTGATATCTGTAGGTTGCACAATCGGAGTGCTCTAGGGATTTTTCAAGGTGCTGAATCTATTAATATAATCTAAACAACTAAAAGTTACAACCTCATTGATTTTTTTTTTTTACTAATAGTGAGAAAAACTATCATAACTCACTGGTCAAACCAACAACGACGACAATGATCATTGACTGCTATCTACTAATGTAGGCTGACTCATCACCATTATTGAAGGAAAGCCACACCACCTGGAATTACCTGCTGGTGGTATGTAAAGAGGTAGACTTTCACACCTCCCAGATGCCTATGTGTCTTGGACTGTTACCCTGTTTCCTTATGTCTGAAGAAGATGGACTCTTAACCAAGTAGAAACAATTTTAAGGCATACTCTAGGCTGAACTCCATGTGCATCAGTTACTTACTCATCATTGTTATTCTACGTTTTTGTGTTTTTTTTTCTTGCTTGAATCTGACAATACAATTATCAGTTAGGGCAATACAACTATCAATACAATACAACTAACTGATAATTGTATTCCCAGATTCCAGACAAAAAAACAGAAAAAAATGTAGAATAATTAAACTGTACCCAAAATATTATTATCTTACTTACAAAGTAACTGACGCACATGAGTGCCGAGGATGTGGTCCAAAGGTTATGTGGGGAGGTTGAGTCTCCACATGGGTTGTGGTCCAATCCCGGGCAAGACTATGTATGCTTGAGAGTGGTTCCATGCACGACAAGACTATATATGCCTGAGAACTGCTCCATGCACCATTTCTTCAAGTAAAAAAAATGTAACTCATAGAGTTTAAAACATAATACTGCATAATAAAACATAACACTGCATAATAATGAAGATAAACCCCGTCCAATTGACAAAGTCTTCTGGCATGAAAAAGTGTAAGAATCGAATCTCTTTATCCCCGCTAAAATGGAGTTCACCTCCAGGTTTCATTACTGTTAGTCCATGGCCACAAGGAACCATGCATATGCAAGATAAAAACTTCACTTATCTATTTTTTGGTTAGAGTCATCTAACTCTAATTAATTGGGGTATTTTATGTAATCACTGAAGAGTTTCAGTGGACATGCACTATATAGAATATGTGTGTATGTACTTTTTCCTTGAATTTTACCAATTGCCTCACATAAAAAATTGAGGGTACAAACCATATTTTGATAAATGCCAAAGTCAAGCTGCACGAAAACTATTTTACAAAACGCTTGAATGACGAATAACCCTGCGAACGTACCTTATCTATTTGGATGACTTTAAGGATACCTACAATCTGAAGCCAAGATGGTTTCAGAGGATGAACTTTGAAGTCTAAATTCTTAGGTAGCCGGGCTTCGATGGTAGATTTTTTTTTTTGTTGGGGTCAGTTCTACATGGGTGAGGCTACATTATGCTCTATTGAAGATCCCTAGTAAATTCTTTGTTATTCTGATAAATGGAGTGATATTTCTTGAACAAAATCTTGAACTAGGGTCAACTGGGAAGTTATTCCCATCAACAATGGTTTCCAGATGTTTCATGATAACCACACTATCTTTCCTCGCACATCCGGTTTTTCTGGCAGGCTTTCGCTCTGCATCTCGCAGCTCTAATGTTAACAATGCAGATCTGCAGTCTCGTCATTTTCAAATTGGGATTTGAAGATGGGGAGTTATGAGGTTTGCGAGCAATATGATTCGACCCAGATCGTTCAAATTGAAATGTGAGCAACAGAAATAGCAATTCGAGCATTTCTTAGTTGGCGAAATACCGATGGACGTCACCGCAAATGGGGCAATTTGAATGTTGTGTATCAAGCTTTCTTCAGATTGTGGGATAATGGACACTGCACCCACCCCTCTTTCGATGGCCTTTCTGGTAAGGTTCGTAGTACTCAAATGTCAACGAAGGGTATCTGCAATTCACCATCTTCAAACTGTGACTAAAGGGGTTCATGAAAAATCCCAACGGATGCAGATCATTCGAATTGTGATCTAAATAACGAAAGTTGTACTCAGACTACTTACTGGTTTGTTGGATAATTGACTCAGAGCCCTGACCCTTGTAGGTTAACCGGAGGACATAACGTGTAGGCATCGAACATGGGGTGAGAGATGGACAAGCGTATCAATTTTGGTGAAGGATAGAGCATCTCATGTAAATCCTAATTGGGCAGCAACAAAAGACTTTGGTTGATACAAAGAGGCCACTCCAAAGAACAATGAGGACATTGAGGGTTGTTTTCATTAATGAGATTTGCGATTAGAAGGCGCTATTTGTGATAAGTTAGAAAAAGGGGATGATATCCTCAACTATAGTGGAAAGATACTCAACTACATTTAGGGATGATATCCTCAACTATAGTGGAAAGATACTCAACTACATTTGGGGATGATATCCTCAACTATAGTGGAAAGTACGGATGCAGAGGTACTCAACAACATTTAGGGATGATATCCTCAACTATAGTGGAAAGATAAAGGGTGGGGACAAGGGCAAGTTGTCTTTTTCTGAGACACTGGGATGCCCTTGTGTAGATAAAATGAGGCTTTAGTTTGAGCATACCATATAATGCTATATTTGTGTGGGGGTAATTGTACCACTTGACATCACTTCTTTCAAACTTTTTAAGAACAAAGGTTTACAAAGGAGATTGTAATACAAGTCTCGAAGATCCAATATCTCTTCAAATGAAAGAAAAAGAAGAAAGTATCATAAAAATCGTCACTCATACTTTGTGGCAAAGTATACAAGAAGAGCATATTGGAGACATTATCTAGTGAGACATATCATCTAGATCTGGACTTCATCATCATAACACTAGATTGATATGACCCATTAAAAAATATCATACAATTTTATGATGAAAAAGGGTTCACATAGAGGGTTTTTTTTTTTTTTTAATTCACCGGAAAAATCATAATCTTTCATTATATTGTGAAAAATTACATATAGTAAATGTTGTTCCGCATATGCGGATTTCCTCCATGGCTATAGTATCTATAAACCATTCCTGTACATGTCTGTGTCAAAAAACAAAAAATCATCACGCAGGATGATGTTGTATCAAAATGTCAAAAAATCATCACGCAGGATGATGTTGTGATCGGTATTCTATATAAAAACATAATTGCACCTTGCAGGATGCTGTTGCATAAATAAAAACTAGATTATCTACACCATCATATATACTTGTCAGTTCATCAAAAAATCAGTGGTCATCCACCCAAGGGTAGATTTGGTCTATATAAGGCATGTGGTAGTACTGGTACTGAGAGATGCCCCTCTGTTCGTGGATTATCCACTGTCCTCCTGGTAGGTGTGTGGCTTCCTTGGATAATCCGTCGGCACTGTGATTATGCTCCCTGTAGATATGACGAACAATGATGTTATTAAATTGTGATTTGAGGTGCATAACTTCATCTAGAATATTTAAGAGTGTGTGTGTGTAACATCTAGATTTCATATTGATCCAATTTATGATAATATTTGAGTCTCCATATATCTGTAAGTCTCTGCATTCATGATTTAAAGCAAAATGCATAAGATTACGAAGAGTTATGAGCTCAACAAAATTGTTCGTTCCTACGCCTAAGCCCATCTTGACTTTGTAATGATGTTGATCAGATAGATATAGTATAAAGCCCCCCCCACATCCATGTTGTTGAGCAGCTCCATTGAAAAAAGCCCATGGTATGGAGTGATCTATGGGGTTGGGGGCAGATGGTCTGCGAGAGCGAGGAGGAGTATATTCAGGCAATTCGAGATATGCTGCAACGATTTTGGCAATAACAGGTTGCCATCGAATCGAGCCATTTTCGAAGATCATTTTGTTCCTAGCCAGCCAAATAGCCTAGCAAATGATGATAGGAAGACATGTGCGGTTTGTTCTAGAATGAGCTCGATTCCAGGCCTCCCAAGCTGCTGTGATGTTTTCACCCTCCCATGCCCCCACGAACCCGATCTCCTCAGCCACATCCTTCCATATCTGTTTTGTGGTTCCACATGTAAGAAACAGATGAGTGGTCGATTCAGACTGCTGTTTGCATAGTATGCACTAGGTGGGACCATGCACAAACTTGTGCATAAGTGATTCCCCAGTAGGGACCTTGTTCCGGAGAATGCACCAGAAGAAGAGTTTTGTCTGGGGTGGAGTCTTTAATTGCCATATGATCTTCCACAAGCTCTTAGTTATTTATGGTTTTTTGCAATTAATCAGACACTGGTAGCCTTCCTTGGGTGAGTAATAGCCAGATTCAGCCTTGTTCCACATGAGTTCGTTAGGTCCATCCTTAATGCAAATATGAGATTCACTCAGAGCACTCGTGTAATCCTCCTAATTTTGATGCTAGACCGGAGGCAAATTTAACTGAGCTGCAGATTTCCATGCTTGTGTGAATATGAATGAATCTCCTGGTCCGCAATTTGAGCTATTACTCTAATATTTTGTTGATCAAGTAATCAAATAAGCTCACGAGGGAGATAACATCTCCCTCCTCCTCTTGTCCATGGATCCATACCGATGCGAGCCCTGGATCCATCATTGATTCTCCATGTAAGATGATTGTGAATGAGGGGGAGTGCGTACAATAGGGCTTTCCACGCTGATGAAATACCTGTTCTGTTCCAGCCAGGCAGTTGAATCCAGTCCATGACTTGTAAGGACCATACGTATTTATGGTATGAGATAGATGACTAGAGATTTTGCCTGGTAAGCAAAGTCCATCCCATTTTCGTAGCCAAGGCGTGTGCAAAGTATGATAGGTCTTTTAGGCCCCAGCCTACCCACTTCTTTGGCATAGCAATGTTGTCCCAACTAATCCATGCAAAAACTCGCTTTTCTTGTCCTCCATTCCAGAGATATCCACAACATATTTGCTTGAGATGGGCAAGTATTCCTCTAGGTATCCATGCTAAAGCCATCCAGAATACAGGTGTGGCTTCCAATACTGATTTAATGAGCACCAGCGTTCCTGCTCTGGATAGAAAGCAATGGCTCCAGTGTGAGATCCTTTTCTCAAATTTGGAGATCAGCTAAGTCCAATCTGCGATATTGTGTCCCAAAAGGCTTGATCCAGCAACCCAAATATTTGAAACCCTGATCCAGAGGTCGAGGGTTATAAGGGAAAGGATGCGAAGCTACATTGGATTCTTGAGCAGAAGTGTAAGCCTGGGAAATGGTTGATTTTGAGTGGTTTGCCAGCATACCGGTCGCTCTGTAGAATGAGGCAAGGATCCTATCAAGGGTAATGGAATACCGTATACTTCCATCCAAAAAAATGATGACATCATCTACAAACATGAGATGTGTTAAGTAACACTGATTAGTAATTTTCAAGCCTGATACTCTGCCATTCTGCTTTTCGTGATAGATGAGTCTGCTAAGACATTCCATAACCAGCAGAAAGAGGAGCGGAGAGAGCGGGCAACCTTGCCTGAGCCCCCTTTCAGCATGGAAAAAAGGAGAGGCAGATCAATTAATGAGCAAACTGTATGAAGGGGTTGTTATGCATGCCATTATCCAATTGGTAAATGAGAGGGGGAAGCCCAGGTGAATAAGCAACATTTTGATATAAGTCCAGTCCACCCGATCAAAAGCCTTGGCTAGGTCAATTTTGAGAATGATACCTTTTAGTCAGCGGGCTCGGATGGAATGAATGGCCTCTTGAGCAATGCCAATCACTTCATGAATCTGTTGATCTTCAAGAAAAGCAAATTGTTCAAGGAGGATATGCTGAGAAAGGATAGGTCTGATACGATTGGCAATAATTTTCGAGATGATCTTATAGAGGCAATTGCAGAGGGAGATGGGTCGGAAATCATCAGAAGAGGCAGGTGAGTCAGTCTTAGGGATGAGGGCTATGAAGGTGGAGTTGATAGCATTGAACAACCTACCAGATGATCGGTATTCCTCCACAACCTGCAGAAGATCCAAGGCCAATAGATCATAAAAAGCCAAATAGAATTCTATAGACCACCCATCGGGTCCCGAGATTTTATCCTTCTTGAACCACTTTAATACCCCCTCAAGTTCCTCCAGAGTGACAGGTGAGGT
The DNA here is from genome assembly GCA_000404065.3 of Pinus taeda. NCBI lineage: Eukaryota > Viridiplantae > Streptophyta > Pinopsida > Pinales > Pinaceae > Pinus > Pinus taeda. The sequence continues at coordinate 12,143 of APFE030773159.1, read as the reverse complement.
CAATTCATTTGCTTCTTCCTCACCTACAAAGCGAGGGAAGAGTCCAGCCACTTGAATGATATCAACTAGATTGACCTCATGGGGAGCTCTGAACAGATTCCGAAAGTGTGAAGTGCCCAATCTAGAGAGCTTTTGGAAATTGTCTGCATGCTCTCCATTAGGAAGGGGCGTTTTCCAGATCGTATTAGTAGTCTTCCTTCCTTTCGCAAAATTTTGGTAAAATTTTGTGTTGTCGTTTCCTGCCTTTAACCATATGGCCCTGCTCTTCAATCTCCATGATTCTTCCCTCTCCTTGAGGATCTTGTATTTCTGCTTCTCAACTTCAATCAGCTTGCTCTTCTCTTCTGTTGAGGTAAAGCCAAGATTCCTTTCATCCATCAGTAATTCCAACTCAGCTTCAATGGCCAAAATCTTCTGATCATCTTTAGCCTTCTTCTCCTTTGCCCAAGCCATGGTTAGATGTTTAAGCTGATAGAGATTTTGGCAGAAAGCCTCTCCTGCTGATCTGTGATTAGATATAGGGTGGGAGACCCAATAGTCCTTGACCAATCTAGTATACTCCTCATCTTGAAGCCAGACATGATTGAACTTGAAGGGTGCCTTTGGCTTGGCATCAGGTCCCATAATCTCCAGATAAATAGGAGAATGGTCAGATTTTCCCCTTGCCCCCACCCATTGTTTGTATCTGGTCAATCTCTGAAGCAGGGGGATTTTGATCATGAATGTGTCAAGTCTCCTAGCTAGGGCAGCATCCCCTACCCTAAGGGTTCACATAGAGTTGAAAACCATATTTAAGTGATTAGTACATGCACATCTACTGTGTGGACATCTAAGTCGATGAGAGAGCCTGAAGCATCTAGGGAATGCCTGAAAAAAATCATGTCTCCTAGATATTAGATGGGGAAATGATAGGTTATAGTTTTGTGGAATCCAGGTGATCCAAAATGGGTTTAAGTATTGGATCCAATATCACATTAAGTAATAGGTTAAGGAAAATATGCACAAGTCATTAAATTTGCAGGTTTAATAGCCTTTATCCTAAAAATATTGGCTTGAAGTCTTCACCAAAACCTTGGAGGGGCCTATTGCTTGATGCTTTAGAGAAGTTCATGAACACTTTTTGAAAGGTGAAGGGTTTTTGCAACATCTAGGTATGGAGGAGTTGGAGTAGAAGTGGTATTTACACATTACACACTCTATAACAAAGTAAGGTCAATGAATTGTGAAAAAGGACAAGGAAAACCAATGTAGAGTTTTGGGCATGTGGACATTTCAACTCTTCAAAGTGGAGGTGTTACCTTTACACTCAACACTCCACAATAAGGCTAAAATACTATGTTGAGTAAGAGGAGGCATGATGACTATGATAACCAATTTGGCTCACTGATTAAATATCGAAAATATTTGGAATATAAAGAAATCCATTTAGGATAAAAAGAATATATATTGAATAACTGTATTAAAAAAACGATATGATGATAGTACATTAAGGGCCCCATTATAAATACTTAGGTGGGGTGTGCATTCATTAAAATCATGTCCTTTAGAGATGTATCTCTTCACTAGTTATTAATTATTACTTATTGATGTGGATATTTATATTTATTACATTGCTTTCCTGTTTATAAATATTTTGTCCTCAAAGCATATTTATGGAAGGGCTTGACATTTGATTCCCTGACTTGTAATGTCTTCACATAATTCTTTCTTCTTGGAGCTATCATAGTTGATGATATGAGATGATATGAACTTCTAAATACTAAGCATACTTGTCGGATTATAAAAGGATTTGACCATCCTAATTCGATCTTTTGTGGAATGTTGCACTTAGAGGATTCCCAATATAAATTGTTACTATGGGACTTAATAATACTAATATCATTATTCTTTGGGAGATATGTTAATTATTTCTATCATCAGTGATGTTGATACATCAACTAGTTAACATTCATGCTTTTGTGATTGGGATGTTGATAAGGTGTCTTTATAGCATGACTTCCCCTTGTACTTGTAGTGCTTTCTTGATTTATTGTTGATATATGATTGTCTTCATGCACTAATGTTGCTTTGTTGGTAGTTGGATCTTCATTTCAAATTTCCATTATTTGTATTTCCACATCCAAATATGTTTTTACTTCAACTAGGTTTGCGCTCGAAGGGTCAATTCTATATCACAACGATCTGGAAGAAGAGATCTACATGAAGAAACCTGAAGGCTTTGCGGTGAAGGGTAAGAAAACACTGTTATGCAAGTTAAAAAAGTCTATGTATGGGTTAAAACAGCCACCAAGGATGTGGTATCAGAAATTTGATACATTTATACGGGGACTTGGCTTCACCATAAGCAAAGCAAATCACTGTGTATTTAAAATTAATTGGTGACCATGTTATTCATTTGGTCTTGTATGTGGATGATATGTTGCTGGTTGGAAATGACAAAGAAATTATCCAGGATTTGAAGACCCAATTGTCCTCCAAATTCGACATGAAAGATATTGGTGCTGTAAACTATATTTTGGGCATGGAAATTAAAAGAGATCGGGCAAAGAGGAAGTGCTGGTTAAACCATAAGAAGTATGTCGAGACAATATTGCAGAGGTTTAATATGCATGGCAATAAACCAGTGAAGGTTCCTATTCCTGTAGGTGTAAAGTTATCTGCTGAACAGTGTCCCAAGACACAAGAAGATGAAGAGGACATGTCCCATGTTCCATATGCAAGTGCAGTCGGTAGCCTGATGTATGCGATAGTATGTACTAGACCAGACATCGCACATGTAGTGGGAGTATTGAGCAGGTTTATGTCAAAACCAGGGAAGGAGCAATGGACAATAGTGAAGTGAGTTTTCAGGTATTTGCATGGCACTAGTGATTATGGTTTGTGCTATCAAGGAAGACTAGGATTGGACAAAGTTTTGGATATCCATGGCTTTGTGATGTAGATTGCGCTGGAGATCTAGATCAGAGAAGATCTACAAGTGGGTATGTGTTTAACCTATTTGGAGGTGCAGTTAGTTGGATGAGTAAGAAACAATCTATAGTGGCACTATCAACTATAGAGGCAAAATTCATGGCAAACACTCATGCAAGCAAGGAAGCAATTTGGTTGTAGAGATTGTGTTCAAGTATGAGGTTAGTACAGGGAGATATAATGATAGACTGTGACAGCCAAATTGCAATTTTCTTGGAAAATAACCCTGCTTACCATTCAAAGACAAAACACATTAATGTTTAATATCACTTTGTGAGGGATATGATAGAAGATAGAAAGGTGTTGTTGGTAAAGGTGGACACTTTGAAGAGTACTGCAGATGCATTGAAAAAGTCTGTGAGCTTTTAGAAGTTCTCTTGGTGTAGAGAAACAATGGGCATTGCAGGGCTGGATAAATAACTAAGCTCTCCTGTGGAAAGAAAACAACAAGTGGGATATTGTTGGGTTGTGCTATATTTTTTCCACGACTATCCCCCTTTGTTGTGCCGATGCGCAGTGGGGGGGTCACAAAGGGTTTGAGGGGGGCTACCGCCCTCCTCTATACGGTCCAGGGCAGTGCACCAGGATTTTTTTTTTGGACCCTATATTAGGGCGAACCTACCTATGGTTTTGTGCATGGTTTTCGCACATGGTTTTGGGCGCAATGGTTTTTAGTCCATGGTATTTTGTAGATCCAGACAAGGGAACTACGACTATGTTCTAATCCAGGGTTAATGGATTGGGGTTTATGGATGCTTCGACATGTATATATATGTATTGTAACATTGAAAAGAACGTAATGAAAAATCAATCTAGTAGTCCCGATTTTGGGATCTAGGGGAAAATCTCTGTGTATATTTGTTTTATGTGTTATGCTCTCGCCATTGTTTATTTTCTAATTTTAGAATTCATATGCAAGTAATTTATGTACGGGGTTAAAACCTACACTGGACAGTTCTCTTAGTTTAGTGTGGCATAGAATTATTTGCTTTGTTGTTGCAAATTTGGATTGCACTTCCTTTTATGTTTGTAGATTGCAGAATGAGTGATGGTTTTCAAGAGTGCTATGAGAGTGGTTGAATGATAGATTGCATACATATTTCTCGTTTATGTGATTGTTGTTACTATTGTTGGTATAGTTAATTTTATGTGTAATTTAATTAATTGTAGTAAGCTTTGGATGGTGTGACAACTTAAGCCTTGGATCAATCCTCAATTTAGTGTGGCAATGAATTATTTGCTTCGATGTTATAGTTTGGATTGCACTTCCGTTTATGTGTGCATATTGAATGAGTGATGATTTTCAGGAGTGTTATGAGAGTGGTTAAATGACAAAGTAGCTTATTCTGCAATATTTCTTCTCATTGAATCTGTGTGGAGTGTGTAATAATTTTGTTGATTGCTGAGAGTGTGTGTGCAAGAACTTTGGGTTGAGATTATTTTATACTAGTCATCATTTGCCTTAGCATAGAATTTGCACGACAACCTTGTAAAAATTAAAGCCTACCTGGATTGATAATTAAATAAAAGAGCGGGTCAACCAACATTGAAATGCAAACAATATAAAAATAATGAAGTTTAAAAAGTTGCTTATTCATTATGAAATTCGTGACTTAATATTTTATTAACTTTTATATCTTCACAAACATATGTTGATACAAAATGAATGGAAGAAGCATTCAAGTATTTCTATCTTTTTTCTGCCAACAATTCATACCATATCTTGAAAATTATATTAACTGAACAAAATATACAGTATTTGCAACCATGAGGTTCATATATGCCTTAGAACGAGGAAACCAGAGAGAAAAATCAAAATTTCTTTGCCCCTAAAGGGGGAGACCAAATCTTACAACTTCAAAATTGTTTCAAAAAAATGTGGCCATACAAATTACACGGGAGGTTTGAGCCTCGCAGCGTCTAGATAATAGCCTAAGGGGTGGTAGAAAATGTGAATTGCAACAAAACAGGGGGTGCTTCAGTCGCAAACTTGGAACTTATGGGCTGAGCATGAGGGGTGTTATTGCACTGATCACCAATGAGCCAAAAACGAGACTGTTCTGCAAGCCATCAAACAAAAATAAGGAGAGAGAACTAACCTTGTGATGATCAAGTGGTCATCGGATTGCGCATGTTGTTATGAATCCAAAATGATGCTGAAATGGAGCCACCACGTGCCTAATAAATGCCACAAGACTGCACCGAATTGGTAGCCTCCAGAAGCTCCTCCACAACAAAACACCTGTATGAGTTAGGTCGAGGGGGAGAAGTGGAGGGAGCTTTAGTCATCCTCGAGGGAGTGAGGGACACATAGGGAGGAAGACAATATTTACGAGAGGGGGGAGAGGATGAACTGGCTAGAGGGGAGTGCGTAAGAGACACATTAGGGGAAGGGACATTGGGAGGATAGTCAATGTCCATGCCTCTCACTAAACAATTTAGGGAGGAGGGAAAGAGGTTGAAGAGCGCGAAGATCTCAACAATTCGATTGGTGTCCTTAATTTTAGTTTCTCCCTTTCCCTTTAGATTCCTATATAGGAGGTTGCAGAGGGCTTAGATGGATGAACGTCCACGACAAGTCTCCTCTTCTTCCATGGCCACCACCTCTCTACGAATGTGATCAGGTATGTTGTACTCAAACATAGTGGCTATGGAGGTGTTTTCCAGGGTGGTTTGGGGTTGTCCATGAACTCTTCCCTGACCTGGGCGATGACCTCTCCCTTTGTCACCACTCATGAGTGTGATGCAGGAGAAGCGAGGTGTAGAGATGATGTCAGAGGGAGAAGCGAGGATCAGGGGGGAAAAAATTAGAGAAGGAATTCCAGGGAGGCCAGGTCGCTGCAGGATAAAGAGCCTCGATTGACATGGTGGTCTGTGCATTCTGAGGAGATGGGATGGGTGGAGTAATGAGTCCCTATTTTACATGAGCATAAGGATGCCTTGCACATGCATGCAATCATTAGTCTGTCAGGGCAATCACCCTTAGGTCACCTTGCTGCTGTTATATTTAATCATGTGTAATTTAATTAATTACAGTAAGATTTGGATGGCGTGACAACTTACTCCTGGATTGGTCCCTTAGTTTAGTGTGGTAGTGAATTATTTGTTTTGTTTTTACAATTTGGATTGCACTTCCTTTTATGTGTGCAAATTGAATGAGTGATGGTATTCAAGAGTGCTCTGAGAGTGGTTGAATGAAAAAATAGTTTATTCTGCAGTATTTCTTCACATTGAATCTTTGTGAAGTGTGTAATAGATTTGTTGATTGCTGAGAGTGTGTGTCCAATGACTTTGGATTGAGATTATTTTATACTAGTCATCATCTGCCTTAACATAGACTTTGCACGAAAGCCTTGTAAAAATTAAAGCCTACTTGGATCAATAATTAAATGTAAGAGTGGTTTGACCAACATTAAAATGAAAACAATATAAAAATAATGAAGTTAAAAATCTTTTTTATTCAAATCATTGTGAGATACGAGAATTAATATTTATTAACTTTTTGTCTTCACGAACATATGTTGATATAAAATGAATGGAAAAAACATTCAAGTAATCCTATTTTTTTTGCCAAACAATTCATACCATATATTGAACACTTTAATGATATTGCAATAGATAATTTGTATTGACACAGATAAAATTGAAGCATTTCAAAGTTTAGGCCATAAGAATCATCATTTTTTAAACAAATATTACAAATAACTCTGAAAATTTAGAAATCTTGGTCATTAGCATCATTGACCGCAACAATGTCATCTAGTGTATGATTATCAATATCCATATGATATTTCAAGTAGTTAATATTATCATCATCCTCGTCTTGACTTGCATGATCTTCATCATCATTTAAATCTGACTGTAGACCATCCATATTGTTACCAGATGTATTTGGATCATCATTTTCTACATCATCTATATTGTTGTTTTCCATGTAACTCTGTATTAACAAAGTAAACTTTGAAATGGGAACTATAAACTCAAAACGGGAAATCTGGCCAAAAAACGCCAAAAAAAAAACAGTGCTACAAAACAGTGTGTATACTGGAACGATGGTTTTTTAAGGGAAAATTTTGAACATGTTTTAAAAATGGCAGTGAAAACAAAATTTTCGTGCAAAATACAACTTGAAAACGAAAAAGTGATTATACTGGAACAATGCTTTTTTTTAGGGTCAATCTTCAAAAAAAAAAAAAAATGCTAGTAAAATGATCCAACAATATAAAAATGACTCATAACTTCTCATTTAACACCATATGGAAATCAAAAAATTTATTTCAAGATACGATGCATACATCAGTTAGATAAACTGTCTTAAACAATTATTCAAAATCACTCATATTTTTTTGCACACCATCAGAATTCACATATTCAGATGAGTGACTGGATGCTGACGAAGATGTTCCATATTCTTCTCTCTCATCAACTAGTGCCCCATCTGAGTCCACATGCATGCCCATCATTTCAGGTTCCAAAATTCTTTTAGATCTACGACTGGTTTTAGCAGACTCCCATCTCAACACTGTTCCTTCTGGTAACAATTTTTTCAGAATCTCTATCGTCTTGAAGCGAAGAGTTTCTCTCTTTGTTAAATTGAAGTCATAAACAAGTATGTCAACATCCTCCAATTTCAATATGTTTGTACGACGACGATTTATATTCGTACCCTTTCTTTTTCTCTTTCCGCCATTTTTTTTTGTCAACTACCATCTCTAGCTTATACACACCATTGAATGGGTGTGTATTTGTGGCATACCAATGTACTTCAACACTTGTAACATCTTCGTTTTTTGTAAAGACCTTTATAACTTTAGCAACCCATAATGGATAGCCATTGGGATCTCTATCTGCTAGCACTGTGATCATGCAACCCTCCTTAATATCCTGTACTGAACCCCTATAAAGGTCTTCCATGGCTTCACGTTGTGCATGGGATCTTCTGGAACCAATATACATCTCTCTTTCCTCTGCTTGTGAAGAATTAATAATACCTTGAGATTGTTGTTGTTCAACAATATTTATTTCCTCATGTGCATTCGACGCATTTTGTGGCCAAATAAATGGATTTTTCAAAGGTATATCTTCATTTGTTGTTTTTGAAATGATATCACTTTGATTATTGAAAAATGACTCCCACCAAACTGAATCAGCAATGTCAAAGTACTCATGTATATCTAATACATTTTTTAATTTATTCTAGGCAATCAGAATAATTTATATCTCTATTTTGGTTGTGTGCATTATGAACTTCACCAACTGATTGTAATAACAATATTTTTGATGCAAATATTGGATGATCTGGAATGAACTTCAAAAATTGCAAACCTGATGACGGTGCCCATTATGCAGTAGTTGAATACTTCTTACCCCATATTAGTGTTTTCCCATCAATTTTTTTTGATACGAAATTGATGTTGGAAGCTAATGTCATTAAGTTGTTCAATGCATTTCCCCTCACCATATGCTCCCATAATAAACCTTCGCATGTCAACAGTTTCTTCCAACACATCAAAAGTAGGCTCTGGCATGTATGATTTCTTAATACATTCAATTAATGATGGCAAGCTCCTAGCTTCTTTCCTCCTCAATGTGATTGAAAAACGATTGAACATCTTATCAATATGGTCATGAGTGTGCCCAACAAAAAGGAAACCAACCTTTATCTTCTGAAAAATTCTCAATTGAACAAGCATATTTAGATATCCAAAAACAACCTAATTTTTGTTTTCACGGCAAGTGTTGTCCAATTGTAGATACAAAACTTCAGGAAGATTACTAGACCAATGAGAAAGCACATCATGAATTATGGTTATGGTCAGATTTGCATCATTATGAATATCTGGAGTTATGAAGTACACCTTTGACAACATTTTCCCATTGAAGACCATACAATCGACCAAGTGATATTGAATAAAATTTTCCTCCTGTAAATTTTTGAGTGTGTGAACAAAATGTGGTAAAAGTGTTTTCTTCTGGTTCATACCATCAATTATCAAACCCAAATATTTATTCGGATTATCATAACACTTCTTTCGATGCTTGTACAACTTTTTCCTTTCATTTGTTTGTTGTTCGCGATGCTCCTAAAATTATTTGACAATTGAATCTACACAACATAAAAGAAAGCCATTAAGAAATATGTTTTCATACTTGATGAATATACAATTTTAAAAGCTAAAGTTATGAATGCCTACCTCTTTCTGACCCTTCACATTTGTCCCTTTTTGATTTAAGAGAAGCACATCTACTGCAAATCCCCATCCTTGTCTTCTTAGGAATACGAACATTGTTGAATTCTTTCTTCCATACTTTCACAAAATATTGATATGTAATAAACCGGCCATGCCCCTCAACACCTTCTGCATATTCTTTGTATAAGTTGTAGATTTCTCGTCTTGAAAAACTATCTGGAATATGTATTGTCTCTCTATTTGGCATGCACTCTCCATGCTTTGAAAATAAATCTTTCATCCATGACATTGCAATATTTGATAATGGCCCAAATTGTCTTTTATGATGTACTTCAGAATAAAATGTGGGATCTTTTTGCAATTTTTCTTGAATTCTCGATAGATGAAAATTCCCAATCGAATGAAACATTTTGAAAGCTTTTCTACAGATAAATAAAGTCCTAATATGATAATCATAACCTGACAATGTAGATTGCATGCACCCAACTAAATATGAATTTTGCATGCTTTTATTCATTGACAAATATCTCTTCCTGCTCTCTAATGCAAATTTGAAATCCATATGTTTCAAGCAATATTTTTGGCAACATTCACTTGAAATGAGTGCGCTGATAGAACTTCTTCTCGTGAAATATTCTGCTCTACCCCCTGTATAACTAGAGCATCTTGCATTGATATGAAAAAGACTACTCCTACTCCTCGATACAATATTTCTTGGCAACATCTCCATCATTGGATCATCATTTGTATAAGGATTTTCAGATTCATCATTAAGAGGAATGTTATCCACACTATGATCAACTGTGCTTTTCAAATACTAACTTGGAGGATATTCTTCATCTTCCCCTTCTTCAGTGCTACTATCATAGTCCTTAGAATTCAGACTCAATGGAAAATTTGACTCGATGTTTATTGGATATTCTTCCTCATGTGCATTTTCAGTGCTGCTCTCATAGTCCATAAAATTAGGACTAAGTGCATCATCCTGTCCTTCATCACTTCTACCTTTATACTCATTAGAATTAGGACTAAGTGCATCATCCTGTCCTTCATCACTGCTGCTCTCATAGTCCTTAGAATTAGGACTAAGATGACATTGTGACACTTCATTCTTTTGAAATTCATCATCACGCTCTTTATCACGGTTGCTCTCATAGTCCTTAGAATTAGGACTAAGTGGACACCGTGACACTCCATTCTTTTGAAATTCATCATCCTGCTGTTCATTACTGCTGCTGTCATAGTCCTTAGAATTAGGACTAACTGGAGACTGTGGCACTCCATACTTTTGCAATTCGTCATCCCCCTCTTCATCAAAGCTGCTCTCATAGTCCTTAGAGTTAGGACTAACTGGACACCGTGACACTCCATACTTTTGAAATTCATCATCATGCACTTCATCACTGCTGCTCTCATAGTCCTTAGAATTAGGACTAAGTGGACACTTTGACACTCCATTCTTTTCAAATTCGTTATCACGCTCTTTATCACTGCTGCTCTCATAGTCCTTAGAATTAGGACTAAGTGGACACCGTGATAATCCAATCTTTGGAAATTCGTTATCATGCTTTTCAACACTGTTGCTCTCATAGTCCTTAGAATTAGGACTAAGTGGACACCGTGACACTTCATTCTTTTGAATTTCACCATCATGGTTTTTATCACTGTTGCTTTCATAGTCCTTAGAATTAGGACTAAGTGGACACCGTGAGACTCCATTCTTTTGATATTTGTCATCAAGCTCATCATCACTGCTGCTTTCATAGTCCTTCGAATTCGGACTAAATGGAATCTGTGACTCTTTATTTATTTGAAATTCTCCATCCTCTCTTTCAATAGTGCTGCTCTCATAGTCCTTAGGATCAAGACTAAGTGGAAGAATTGACTTTCTATTCATAGTGGAAGAATTCCCGCTATATGCATCCATATGAATAGAGTTGTTACGCGATGAAGATGTTGACGCTGTATAAATCGAAACTTCACTATCAGGACAATCCATCCCTTTCAAATATAAGATGTTGAATGATACAAATGGAGAGTCTCCTAAAGATATTATATAGCTTAGAGAATGAAATTTTCCCTCCAAAAATTCCCCCCCAAAAAATTTCACGAAAATATTTCCCTCCAAAAATTTTCCTCCCAAAACATTTCGCGAAAATATTTCATTCCTAAAAGTTTGTGAGATTTATTTCTCTTCATTATTTTATTCTACAATTTAATGAAAAATTTAAACTATTTTTTTTTTATGAAATAAATCATTAAAATTAAAATTGTAAATTACAACTTCTACCTAAATTATTTTAATAGTCAAAGTATATAATATTTACTAAACAATTGAATGTTTTTTTTTTTTTTTTGTTAATACATTCTGAAACAAATTAATCCCACATTCAACCTGCTGTAAAACACTTCCATAATATTCACTTTATCATATTTTCTTTCATCGCCATAAAAAAATTAACATATTAAAATTTGTTAAAATTGATTAATCCCGCATTCACCGTATGGTAAAACATCTTCGTAATTTCACCTATATACTAAATTTCATTATCACTATTACTCACATTACATCAAGGTTTTCTAAGGTTCGTTGAAAGACTTGGAACGAATTTGTGGAGCAACTACATTGGTATGAACAACATATTCAACAAAGAATTCTCGCAATTGAAAGGTCAGTTAAATTTTTTTCCTTGAAAATTTTCATATTAAATTAGTTTAACGAAGTAGATTTTTTTTTTAAACTTAATATTTTTTGTTAGCCAAATTAACCAATATTTCCTTCGTGAGCATGGTGAGCCCGGGGCACCCCCATCCTGCAATCAGCTAGCCACGCACCCCCTCCGCATACCCTACCGGCCCCTCCCCAAAGTCACCCACCCTGTCCCTTCGACCACCGCACCCCCCTCCACCCCCACAGCCGCCGCTCAACCCCACGCCTACCCGCCCTTTGCACACCTTTCCCCTCTACTCCTCCTCCCCTCC
>APFE030773150.1:0-34888 GCA_000404065.3 Pinus taeda | reverse complement strand
TGGTTTTATGGTGAAAATGAGGCAAAAGTGAAGGAAAGATAAGGAAAGACTGAGGAAAATGGTAGATAAGTAGGTGTAGAATAGAGGCTCTACAGGATGGTATGATGTCAAAAGAAGTAAAGAAGATCAAGGAATTGAATTTATTTCAAACAAGGAAGTTGTTGAATAAATTCTCGGTGACCTAAAGGAAAATGAGGTATGTATATTGGTATTTGATAAAACTAGAGCCATGTCATATGGTTGTAGGTAACATGGATAAATTCTCTATCTCACAAGCATGATCAAGAGAAAAGGATCTCCTCCATGGAAAAGATGCAAGAAGTCACGGGTCACACTTTGACTAGATGAAATCAACATAATATGCCCTCATATGAAATATGAGTTGATTTGAAATAATTGGAGGAACTATGATCGGAATTCCCTGGAAGAAAATGTGTGAATAAAGAAAGGAAGAGATGTGAAATAAGAAACTATGGAGAAGGGAGTCAACATCCGAGGACTAAAACATTTGACTATGATATCTCCATGAAAGATATGAAGATATTAATGGAGTCCGAAAAATAAAGAGACCCTTGATAGTATGTATCCTTTGGATATGTGTCAATATCTATGTAGGATGTTGATATAAATCGGAAGATGGCACAATGAAAGACCATCACAAAGGTGATTTTGATTTAATGTTCATTTCTTATTTTTTAATAATAACTAGATGAGCTTATGCAGGGTTTCCAAGGGAAGAAGTTGTGGATGCCTTCCAATACTAATAACCATGTAGCAGGATGAAATATCCTTCAAGAAACATGGCATGAATAAGGAAGCATGGCATGAACGAAGGCCAAATATGGACTAATATATCACTTTCTGATAAAAAGAATGATGACATGACTCATGGATAAAAGTGATGGATGGTATGTTCTCTATGAGGATGCCCCAAAAGATGTATATTGCATGATAAAGAAAAAATTCATGCCATCGAAGGAAGGATTTCTACAAATATCTCAAGTTTATGATTTGTTGGAAGAAAGTCCCTAGTCACATGGGAGATTTGTCAAGTCCCTATTTAAGAGGGAGCTTGGTTACATTCCTTTTATAGGAATGGACACATTCCTTCAGTGGAATGGGCATGTCCTCCCTAATTTGAGAGGGAGAGATAGACACATCATTCTTGTCTTCGCGTGGGAAGACAGAATGGAAGATTGGGTAAACATCTGGAATCCAATGCTCTTTGAGGATGATTTAGGGAATCCAAGATAAGAGTAATTGTAGAGGACCGATATTCTTTGAGGATTGGGAATCCAAGATAAGAATAGTTCTTGTGGAACACACTCTAAGAACATGGGTAGAGTATGTTCCGAGAGATACAATGATGAGGGTGTTTATAAATCATTGGTCTTACTCGAACTGTGCTATGATCTTGTGGAAAGATAGAGTTGTTATTCAATGCCATGCTATGTGACAATGTTGGCTGATATGATTCTATATATATGGATTACCAATTTGACTCTTCTTATGAGAATTATAGAGATTGAGAATGACCAAGTACCTTGTATGGATTATGAATACCCCCTAGTTAAGAGGGAGTGTTGAAAAGTGTAACTAGGTTCAGTCTTCATAATGACATGTGTAATTGTGATTTTATGTAATTGATGTAAAGAAGAAAATGAAATTATTTTTGTAATGCTTAAATCATGAGTTTCATGATCAAGGAATTTTACTTTTAGTTAAAGCTCCCATTATGAGCTATTAAGTTTTGTCATCAAGTCATAAAATTCATAGAGTCAATGTCAAAGTTTGAAGACCCATTTTGGGCATGTAATCCATTGTAAAAGAAAATTTATTAGCCCTCAAAGTCCTTGTCACAAGCTCTTCTTCATGTTGGACTAATAATGTTTCCAGAATGACAAGTCGTCTTACCTATATCACAAGTCAACTTATTTTGTTGGATGAAACACTATATATAGGGCATCTCAATCTACATTTGAAGACACCATTCAATCAAGCAAGAAGAAGAGAGATAGAAGTGTGAAAAGACTAGTAGAAGAAGTTTCCCTTTAAGAAATCCATGAAGGCAAAAAAGACAAGATAATTTAGACCTATTTTAGGCAACATAATCTTCCCACGTGCAAGAAATTCAAGGGTATCTACTTCAGAAAAAGGAGTCGAGATTTACCCAGTCTCTCTAGAAGTCAAATCAACAAAGAAAAAAAGATATTCATCAAGCCAAAGTGTAGGAGGAAAACATTTTGGCCAGGTGAAGGAGATAAAGGTATAAATTTATGTCAAGTGTTGCAACTAGAGTTTTGGAAGAAGGGCTGAAAAGTGCAGGTCTAAGCTAAGAACCAAATTATGAAGGATAGCTGAAGTAGCGAGAGGAGGAATATGTTTGACTATCATTGACTCAAGGAAGAAGAAGGAGGTTGAATCAAGAAGGCTTGTGACTTGGTCTTGGAGAGGTCATTGTGTCAAGAGTCTAGGTCATGGTATTGGTACTCGTCAATTGAAGTTTCTATAAGAAGAAGAAACGTTTAGGTTTTCCTCTCAAGTTGGAGAGGTTTTAGCCCTAGTTGATCACCTACGTTCTATGTCTCTTGTTTCTTTATTGTCTATGCTTTGGTAGTTGTTTGATGAAGAAAGAACATTATAATAATCCAACTAAAGAGAATATTCTAATCTAAAGAAGCAAAAAGAATTCACGAGTAGTTATCATTACAGAGAAATCTCCTAATCCTAAAGTCCTAGATTTCTCAACACCCCCTTAGGAGGGCACTCAGGAATTTTAAGAACTTACCACGGGGTCAAAACGAAATTTTTTGGGATGGCCTTCAATATGATATTCAGAATTTTTTTGAAGAATGTTTGATTTTCCAACAAAATAAAGTTGAGACAATTAAGACCCTGATTTGTAACAACCTTTAGCCATTCCAAATCAGCATTGGGAGGAGGTCTCAATGGATTTTATCATAAGTTTACCCAAGTCTGAAGGAAAGAGTGTCATCATCATGGTAGTTGATAGACTTACCAAGTATGCACACATTTGTGCATTATCTCATCCTTTTAAATCCATTACAGTTGCTACCGCACTTATGGAAACAGTTCAAGGCTACATGGAAACCCAAATATTATTGTAAGTGACAAATATCCCATTTTCACTGGAAATTTTTAGACGGATTATTTTCTTGTCTTGGTTATCAATTAGCTCATAGCTCATTTTATCATACTCAATCTAATGGGAAAACTAAGATAGTGAACACATGTTTGGAAGGCTATCTTTTTTCCTTTGTATCTAATAAACAAACATAATGGGCCAAGTAGTTACCTTTGGCTGAATGGTGGTATAACACTTCCATACTACAGAAAAAATGACCCCATTTATGGAACTTTATGGATACCATCCACTTTCCATCAAATCATCTTTAAGAGAAAATTATCAGGTTCAAGTAGTGGAAAATCACTTCGAGCATCAAAAACAAGTTCTCCAACTCTTAAAGTATAACCTCACTCTAGCGCAAAATCGAATGAAACAATAAGTAGATCAGCATCACGGTGAAATAATTTTTGACATAGGTGACTGAGTATTTTTAAGGCTTCAACCATACAAACAAATTCCCCTCAGGAAAGCTAAGAAGGATAAAAAATTATCACCCAAGTATTATGGTCCTTAAAAAGTGTTGCAAAAGATTGGTACTATGGCATACAAATTGGAGTTGCCTACTTTGCCCCAAGTACACTGAGTTTTCCATGTTTAATGCTTAAAGAAGGTTATCGGTGACAAGGTATGAGCTCAAACAATATTTCCAGAACTTGACGAAGAAGGAAAAATCATATTGGAACCTGAAGCAGTCATGGAAACAAGAACCCAACAACTACGAAATCAATCAATTTAAGAGTATCTCATTAAATGGAAGAAATTACTCGCTAAATATTTGACATGGGAGGATGAGAATTTTATACAGAAACATCCAAAACTACTCAAGTGTTGAGGATAATTAACAATGCCTTTTTGAAGTAGAGGGGCACACTAGGTACCTATAACACTAGTTTAGCCCCCTTATTGTTATTATTAGTGTATCCCCCCTATTGTTATTGTTGTACCCCATAGAAGCCCACTATTTTTATTGTTGTGTCCTTACATTATTGTTTTTATGTAGGCTTTAATTATATTGTGACCCCTTAGACTCCTATATATACCAAGGAGGTCTTGTCATTTGTATCATCCAAGAATTTTTCATTTATGTGATGTAAATGAGGTTGCCCCCTCGAAAAGGTTATTTCTTAAGTTGTTGATCTATCGTTTCTTCTATTTTGTGAGTTGGTTGCATAAAATTCATCTAGTTCACTAATGCAAATAACCTTCGCATTTCATTAGATTAATTAATTTTATGTTATAAAAGTTAATTACTTTAATTTAAAGTAATTGTTAAGTTTGAAGACCAATTAGGCGACTTCCACATGCCTAGACACTTAAGACTTTGTGGAAGTATATTTCTATGCTACAAGCATCAATACATTTACATAGTAGATGTTTGCTTATCGATTGCTCATTTATTTCTAATTCTCTAAGTGAATGAATCAAGATTTCCCCTAGCTAATATTACTGAAACTTGGGATTTGCCCATGCAATGGATAATTACAATTTATTTATTGTGCACAATTAATTAAATAATTTGCATGTAATTATGCACCATCTTTACCACCTCCATTGAAGCTCAAATTAGATAGTCCTTTACTTCTAACAACATTTATTTAAATGGTTTCAATAGTTCTACTTTAGTGGAAACTCATTTTCTTGATGAGATCATCTCTCTTCATCCTTTAACATCATATTATGCACCACCTCTTTATTGTTAACAATGTTAAACACCATATTAAGTATTACCTAGAAATAAGCCTTTGCAAGGATTTAATGCCCTTTTTATTCCTGGTAAATTTGTATTTATCTTTCCTTTATTCTTGCATTCATCCAATTAAAATTAATCCATGATCATATCCATTCCAAATTGAACCAAGACCTTCCACCTAATGGCACAACCTTTTCATAGAAGAAAACCTTTCATATTATATATTGGCTCTACCACATTGTGTTTGCCAATGGGCTTCTTAATGTTGAGACAATTATTCCTTTGTTTTAATGACATTTTGAAACTCAAATTATTAATATTACCTCTTAGTGTTCTACTATACCCTTGCTACAAAAACATACAGAAAACTATATGTATTCATCTCCATTTTTACCTATGCAATTATCTACTACTTTACAACATATCTAAGAATCAAATTTTGTTAGGTCCTTATACTACTAGCGTAACCCCTTATTGTCATTAGTGCAACCCCCTTATTATATTTTTGTGCCCATGTAGTCCCCATATTGTTATTAATGTGCCCCATAGAATCCCACTATTGTTATTTTTGTGCCCTTACATTATTATTGTTATGTCGACTCTGATTATATTATGACCCCTTAGATTCCTATATATAGAAAGGAGGCCTTGTCATTTGTATCATCCAATAATTGTTCATTTGTGTAATATAAAGGAGGTTTCCCCCTCGAAGAGGCTGATTTTGAAGTCATTGATCTATCTTTTATATCTTTTTGTGAGCTTTTTTCATAAAATTTGGTATCAGAGCTTTGGATTCTAGGGTTTCACTGCTCCAAACAGGTCATTGTGGAATTTTGGCTATAACGTTTTCTCTACGAAGTTTCAGAAGCTACAGAAAAAACCCATTTGAGCCAAAATCGTTTTAAACCTTGGGTCCTAATTTCAGATGTCTCACTATATTTTTGGAGATATGATCTGAGGAAGTTAAGGTTTTTGAAAGCTCCAAAATTCCATCTCAAACAAGTCATCATGGAATTTTCACTACACTTTCTTTTTACGAATGTTCAGACTCTGAAATTAAAACCCATTTGAGAAGAAATCTTGGTGATTCTCGGGCCCGAATTTCATATATTGTTTCACTATAGTTTCAGAGATACAGTCCTAGACATTTAGGGTTTTTGCAGACTCCCGAATTACATTCCAAACAAGTGACCTTGGGAAAATCATCATAACTTTCTCTCTAAGAATCAAATTGAAATTTCGTAAGACGTTGTAGAAAGAGAACATATTTTACTTTTCTGTTTATTTTTTCAGGTCCAAAGGTCGAAATAGTGACACGTTCTAGGTCGTACAAGTTTTCTCTACTGAACTAACCTATAATCAGGTCATCGTCGAAGATTTGGCATAACTCTTTATTGAAGAATCCAATATTGATCAGACTGGTGGGGTTAGAAAGAGGAATTAGAGGGCTACCATAGGTCAGAATACCAAAACTTGAAGATCTGAAATTATAGAGTTATAGTCTTTCAAATATCGAGCTCCTAATAGCAAGAAAAATAACGACTTGAATCAAGAAAATAGAAACACCTAATAAGCAAAATTGGATGGATGATTTGAAGAATGCGATCGAAGCTGAGATAAATAGTTTTATATGTGCCATGGAAGCTAATATCGATGGTATGGAAGTATCTTTGAAGAAAGGTATGGAAAATTTGAAGAAAGACATGGAAGGTTTGAAGGAAGGTGGGACAAAGCTACTACAAGAAAGGCCTCCTAATGATGAAAAGGTAGTAGAGGAAACTCATGATGAGAAAAAAATAAATGTTAATCAGGATTTCATAGAATCTAACATTGGATTGAAGACCCAACATATTCCAAAGATAAATATGAGGAAGTTTGATGGCAATGATCCCATAACATGGATGAGGAATCAAATTATGCATCCAACAAGTGTTCTCGTTCGAAATTTGAGTAAACCCATAGAGAGATAAGTTGAAAAAAATAGTTTTTTCTTTTTTTCCTCTAAAATTTGATGATGTGATATAATATTATTTTATTATTTCCACTATTATTTTATAATTTCATTAGGGGGGGAATTTTAGACCTCACAATTCCCCTAATTATTTCACCACCTACAAGATTGACACCACAACAATTGGAAAAAAAAATAACAAAAGGGCTTTGTTACAATTGTGATAGAAAATACACTAAAGGTCATAGGTGTGATGAGGAGAAATTAATTTACATAGATAGGGAAGAGGAACAAGAAAAGGAACAAGAAACATCAAAAGAAGAGGATATACACCAGGAAACAATCCTAGAGAAAGAAGAAATGAATATGACCATATCTTGTAATGCATTAACAAGAATTACCACTCCTCAAACTCTCAAGATAGAAGGGAATATCAAGAAGAAAAAAGGTAGTAGTGTTGATTGATTCGCGTAGTACCCATAGTTTTATTCATTGTAAGATAGCCAAGGAGTTGAATTGCTTCCTATATCCAGCACCAGAGTGTCAAGTAATGGTTGCAAATAGAGGAACCATAAATTTCTCTGGAAAGTGCCATAATATCAAGTTGTCCATGGGAGAATATGTTTTGAATAGTCCAATGCTTTCCATTCCAATGGGTGGTGTGGGTGTTGTACTAGGATTCCAATGGCTACAATCTTTGGGTATGATAGCATTTAATTTTCAAGAACTTTTCTTGAAATTTTTTGGGAAGGAAAGAAAGTCCAATTAAAGGGTATCACAAGGAAATTGGGAAAGATTATTAGCTCTAACAACATGACAAGGCTTCTAAAGTAAGAACAATGGTGTGTATTTTCACAATTATGTTCACTAGAGGTTCCCACATCGAAATCATCTATTTCTCTAGATCTCCAAAAACATTTGGACAATCATTCCAAGGTATTTGAGACTCCCAAAGGACTCCCACCTATTTGTGATCTTGACCATGCTATTCATTTGATTCCAGGAAGTGTTCCCCTAAACGTCAGGCCTTACAGATATCCATATGCCCAAAAGAGAGAAATTGAACGTATGATTGCAAAAATTCTAAAGGTTGGTAGAATTCAACCTTGTCAAAGTTCTTTCTTTACTCTAGTGGTATTGGTAAACAAGAAGGATGGACGATGGCACATGTGTCCAGATTATAGGGAAATCAACAAGCTTACTATTAAAGATAAATTTCCCATTTCTCTCATTGATGAATTATTGGATGAATTACATGAAGCAATTTACATCACCAAGTTGGATCTTCATTCAAGATATCATCAAATCAGAATGAAGATTGAAGACATTCCAGAAAAAACATTTAGAGCTCATGAGGGTCATTATAAATTTTTGGTCATTCCTTTTGGCCTTACCAATGGACCTTCTACATTTCAAGGTTTGATGAATTCCATTTTCAATCCCTTCCTTAGAAAATGTGTGTTAGTATTTTTTGATGATATACTAATCTACAACAAGTCTTGGAAGGATCATGTTCAACATGTTGACATGGTGCTAAAATTGTTGGAGGAGAATCAATTATATGCAAAAAGCTCCAAATGTTTCTTTGGAGTACAAGAGGTGGAATATTTGGGTACTCAGTTAGCTCATAGCTCATCTTATCATCCTCAATCTGATGGGAAAACTGAGTTAGTGAATAAATGTTTGGAAGGATATCTTTGTTTCTTTGTATCTAATAAATAGACATATTTGTCAAGTGTTTGCCTCTGGCTGAATGGTGGTATAACACTTCCTTTCATACTACAGCAAAAATGAACCCATTTATGACACTTTATGGATATCATCCACCGTCCATCACATCATCTTTAAAATAAAATTCTAAGGTTTAAGCAGTGGAAGATCACATCGAGCATAAACAACAATTTCTCAAACCCTTAAAGGATAACCTCACTTTGGCGTAGAATAGAATGAAACAATAGGCAGATCAACATCACAGAGATGATATAGGTGACTAGGTATTTCTACGACTACAACCATGCAAACAAATGTCCCTCAAGAAAGCTAAGAAGGATAATAAA
This sequence comes from Pinus taeda, assembly GCA_000404065.3. Classification (NCBI taxonomy): domain Eukaryota; kingdom Viridiplantae; phylum Streptophyta; class Pinopsida; order Pinales; family Pinaceae; genus Pinus; species Pinus taeda. Next base: position 26,042 of record APFE030773150.1, on the reverse strand, counting down.
TTATCACCAAAGTACTATGGTCCTTACAAAAATCTGCAAAATATTGGTACTATGGCATACAAATTTGAGCTTCCTGCATCTTCCTGAGTGCCCCCAATTTTCCATGTTTCATGCTTAAAGAAGGTTATAGGTGACAAGCTCCCAATTCAAACAATATTGTCGAAACTTGACAAGGAAGAAAAAATCATATTGGAACCTGAAGCAGTCACAAAAACAAGAACTCAACAACTAAAAAATCAACCAATTTCAAAGTATCTCATCAAGTGGAAGAACTTACTAGCAATATTCCACATGGGAGGATGAGAATTTTATACAAAAGCATCCAGAACTACTCAAGCATTGAGAACAACCCTTTTCAAAGGAGATGGGCATGTTAGGTCCCTGTACTACTAATATAACCCCTTATTGTTATTAGTGCAACCACCTTATTATATTGTTGTGCCCATGTAGTCCCCATATTGTTATTATTGTGCACCATGGAAGCCCACTATTGTTATTGTTGTGCCCTTACATTATTATTGTTATGTCAGCTCTGATTATATTATGACCCCTTAGACTCCTATATATAGAAAGAAGGTCTTGACATTTGTATCATCCAATAATTTCTCATTTGTGTAATGTAAAGGAGGTTTTCCCCTCGAAGACGCTGATTTTGAAGTCGTTGATCTATCGTTTCTATATTTTTGTGAGCTGGTTTCATAACATTTTTTTTTGGGACTTGTCAATCATATTAAGGAATTTAAATTGTGTTATCATTTGTTTGACTACACCCTTACATAGAGTTAAAACCTTTGTTTGCTTTCTGAAACTTATCCATGATTGAATTCACTCTAAATTGAACCAAGGTCTTTCACCTAATGTAAAAATGTTTTGACAGACCATCTAAGTTGTGAACATCGAAACATTTAGAAGTTTCTGAAATGGATACGGCTCAGAAATGTGAGCCCCCAAAAGTGGAAAGGTTGGGCGAAACGTCATATATATATATATATATACTATATATATTATATATATTATATAACACACAATAATTTTTTTATTATAAATAAGTCAATAATGAATATTGCAAGAAAAAGAAAATGAGACACATAAATGACATTTTATAAGGAAAACCCTGTCTATGTTAATTCTCATAGATGATTAAATGATCCAAAACCCAAAATTATACTTATTACTAAGAGTACAGACCCACTTATTATGTTGCATCATCAAATGCAAGAGGATGATTCCCTAGTTCATCATCCATACATAGTTTGCAATAGACCCTTGATGGATCTAGTTTTCATTCTTACTTTAGAGGGGTGGAGGTTGAGATTACTAGCACATACACATATATGGGGGTTCAATTTTTAGGTTTTAAGCTTGGTTTGAGGGGGGGTCTCCAACCTTGAGTGAATAAGGAGTATGGGTGCCTTTCTCTTATAAACATAGAAATGTTTTAAACAACATTTTTAGGGCATATAATCCAAACTGGACCTCATGGACTCCAATTTGACACATATAGTTTTATAAGGTTCAGAGGTATGGAGGTCAAGCTTACTCAGGTTATATTGGGCCTTATGTTAGGTTATAGTGACCTTAAGTATAGGCCCACTTATTGTGCTACATCATCAAATGCAAGAGGATGATCCCCTTGTCCATCATCAGTACATAGTTTGTAATAAACCCTTTCTGGATCTAGATTACCTTTAGATTAGTAGAGTTGTTTTATCTTGTTTATATATTTACTCAATAATAGGCAGAGACTGGTACCCATATCTTGCTTATTTATCTTTGGAGGTCATTGCCCAATTTTCCCCCCTTTTGGGAGAGCACGGTGCTAATGTTTATAAGTTTATTGTTTCCTTTGATCCATCAATATATTGATAGATCATCTTCCCCCATTAAAACACACTTTGGATGCTCCTAGTCACTTTTTCTCTAATAAGAAAGAGATGGATGGGATTATCCGAGAGGATATGTACAAGTAGTATATATAGGTCACTTGGATTCCCCTCTTGGGGATTTGAGACCCAAAATGGCCTTTTATGTACAACACTTGTTGGCTCTTAGAGACAGATTTATAGTGTTGATCCGCTTACACACTTTGACACTTGATGCATGGAATTAGGATCCCCTTATATTAGTTTTGAGTGTGCATTGATAAGCTTCAAGTTGAATCTGAGCACCAAATGTCACAAGAAGATAAGTTATGTTGGATATGCCATTTATATGAGATAGCGATAGGAGAGCATTGCATTTTTAGGTGTCCCTGTTCCAATGAGATACATGGTTGCTTCTATTATATTTAGGGAGTGCCATAACTCCCTCTCCATCTTTTGTTGGTACCTAGCCTATAGATGTGAAACCTTATACTTGGGAGAGGTTTTTAGGCCCACAGATCACATTCTCCTTCCCTCCCCCTACCCCCCTTGATAGGAAACTACTCAGAGGATCACATTTTTCTTCCCAGTGCTTCTAGATAGAGGCAACAAGAGGTAAGAAAATTGAAAAACCATTCCAGTTCGAGAGACAAATTAACCCCATGTGATGAGACCTATGTGGATTTGTTGTTCATGTCAGATTGGTAAGAAACCCCCTCCTACCACCACATGGCGTAGGGCCACCTCTTCCAAAGAGAGACACATTTCCAGACCAGATCCATCTCCTTTGGCTAGCAATCTATACAATATTTCTTTCCTTTTGGTCTCAAATGGTAAGAGAGATTCCCTTTCAACCTCAAAGGATAACACCCTCTCCTTCATTAGATAGTGGGCATTTAGAGCATTTTGTCTCTTTCCCTTATACTTGTGTCCAGAGCATTGTATTTATTCTTTTTGGTGGTGTTAGTTATGCTTAGATAGTGACCTTTTCACTCCCACTCTGTGTTGCCACTTTTGCACTGAGCAGTCCCATTGACCTACCTTTGGTCTGTTGAGAAATGGAAACAAGAGAGTCTAGTTTAATTTGTCCATGAATTAAACTGGAAATTACATTCGAATTCTATTCTCATAGCAACTTAAAATAGTTAAATTAAGTTTATTAAAATTACTTAACTTACGAAATTTGAGTTGGAATTCTTTCTATCATCATGTGTATGTTCTCCCTACTTTGTAGGAGCCCAGTATGAGTTAATTGTGAGTTGTGAAATAGAAGATTCAATTTCATGAGTCAGTTCAGTTAAATTATTTCTCAAACTGATTGAGAGAACTAATAGTGAGTTAACAGTTAGTGGTGACACTAATGAACTCCACCAGTGCTACTCTAGTTAACTGAATATTTACTCATCAGAAACTCATGCATGTTGATTCTGAGAAAGACCTAGTTGAGACTAGAGTGCAAGGATAGTGTACTATCTGTTTTATATTTTTCTGAGTTTCACTAATAGTGCATGCATTCAGGAACTGATCCTTAAGGGATTGCACAGCTTTTAGAGGCTTTATTTCCCTTTAAATACAAGTTATCCTTCATAGGAATTACACATTGGAATAGATACTTGGAGAGCTTGTGAAGAGGCTAAGCTTTGGCCTTGAGCTTTCTTAGGAGTTGGAGATTGAATTTGCTGAGTGTTGGGATTGTTTTAGAGAAAACAAGCATTGTAATTTCATCTTGATTTTCCAAACTAATACAAAATAGATAGTGGGGTTTTGAGTTGTGGCTTTCACCATATGTTTATTGTGTTATGCTCCTTTGATTCTCTTCCTCTATTGATTATTGTTTGCTCAATGATCATGGGATTCCACTATAAAAAGTAGAAGTAGATTATTGTCTCTTTCTTTAGGAAATTGCACTAGCTTGTGAATCTATAGGATTCCCTACATGGTACCAGAGCAAGACTATTTTTTGGGCTGAGAGTTTGCAAAGCCAATATGAAAATTTATGTTGCAAAATTTTCAGAAAAAAAATCAGATCTAGATTCCTTGGGAAAAGATACCCAAATTAAATATATTAATAATATATATTATATATATATATATATATATATATATATATATATATATATATATATAAAATAAAAATAAAAATATAAAAATAAAATAAAATAAATAAATAAAAATTCGGTCGAATCGGAGTTCAGATAAGGGCGATGTCATTGATTCAAAATAAACTCTCTAGAGGAGATGTCAAAGTTTTAAGTTTATGGGTTACAGGTGAAAGTCAAATTTGCAATACATACTTCAGGATCGACAGATGGCATTCCATGGGTTGAGGCTTGAGTATGCCTTGGAAAGAAGCTCGAATTTCATAGCCTAGAGGGACAGGATGGAGGGCGTGCTAGAGGACAATGGCTTGAAGGAATTTGTTGAACAAACAATTCCTAAGCCAGCAGGAACTGATGCACAGAACTTGGCCAAGTGGAAGAAGTGTGTGGTGAAGGAAAGGTGGATAATCCTTGAGGGAGTTCGAGATCATATTGTCTCGAGTCTCCATGGAAAGGAAACCCCTTATGCTATGTGGAAAACATTGGCCGACTTGTATCAAAATAGAAGTTATCAAAGGAAATTGGCACTGAAGGATAAACTTCGTAAAATCGAGATGGAGAAAGGCGAGACGATTCCAAAGTACTTGACCAAGTTCACTCAATGTCTGGATGAACTTGGAAGTGTTGGAATCATGGTTTCCACGGAGGATATGGTGAGCCTTGCTCTTCTTGGACTCCAAAATACATGGCATAGTTATCAGGACTATGTCAATGGTCGGGAGAAGCTGCCAGATTAGGAACGACTATGGTCAGATTTGATGCAGGATGAGATTAGGAGGAACACCAAAGATGGCTCTTCATCAAAGGCATATGATGAAGAGAATTGTGCCTTATCGATTAAGGCGAGGAAGGAGAAAGGTAAAATTTCCCTTTCCAAATCATATTCTTATCATGGAGGTAAGAAGAAGGACATAATGAAAGTTAAATGCTTTCATTGTCACAAGATGGGTCACTTTGCTACAAATTGTCCATTGAAGAAGTCCAAGGAGAAGTCCTCGGGAGGAGTGATGGGTGAGTTATTGGCTTCACAATTTGAATTGGATTTTTCCCTCATTGCATGCATGGTGTCTTCAATGATGGGAAGTGTCTGGTACTTAGATAGTGAAGCTTCTTTCCACTTAACTGGCGACAAAGAGTTATTCAGTGAATTGGAGGAGAAAGATCTCAAGATGCATATCGAGATGGGTGATGACGGTAAGTATAGTTTTACTAGTGTGGACACTATTACTTTTCAGAGGAAATATGCGGCTCCACTCACCTTGAAGAATGTTATGCATGTACCCGCACTGACGAAAAACTTGGTATTTGTTTCCATGCTTAAGGATAGATGCTATGATGTGATATTTTCAAAAGGAAAGGTGTTCCTTCGACACATAGCCACGGGTCAAGTAAAGAAGATAGGGATTTAAGTTCAGAGTCTCTATAAGATAGAGGTAGAGGATTGTGTTTCTTTGAGTTCAAAAGCGGAAAAGATGTTGAACCAAGACATCAGTGAGTTGTGGCACAGGTGATTAGGCCACTTGCATCATGGAGCTTGGAAGATATTGCAGAAAATATCTACCAGTCTTCCCAAAGGTACGCTTAAGCAAGTTGATACATACAAGGGTTGTACTTTGGGAAAATACACTAAGTCTTCCTTTAGAGACAGAGACAATTGAGCAAAGTCTATTCTGGAGAGAGTCCATTCAGATGTGTGTGGACCATTCTTGACAACATCCACGACCAAACACAAGTATTATGTTTTATTTTTTGATAACTATTCTCGTAAATGCTGGGTATTTTTTATGCAGAAAAAGAATCAAACTTTCACAAACTTTTGTGAGTTCAAAGCATTAGTAGAGAAAGAGTTTGGCAAGAAGATTAAATCTCTATAGAGTGATAATGGTGGTGAGTATGTCTCCAATGATTTTAATAAATTTTGTGTAGCAAAATGAATTAAACGAGAATTGACAGCACCCCATAACCCTCAACAGAATGAGGTTGCCGAGAGGAAGAATAGGAGCATAGTAGGGGCATCAAGGGTGATGTTGCATGATCAGGGCCTACCACTACACTTATGGGCTAAGTCATGCAATACAGCAGCTTATGTTCAGAACTGTAGCCCACATCGGATACTTGAGATGAAGACCCCAGCTAAGACTTATTACAGTAAGAGGCCATATGTTGGTCACTTCAAGATTTTTGGATCATCGGTTTATTGCCATGTGACCAAAGATGCAAGAAAGAAGATTGAGTAAACAACAAAGTTGGGGATATTTTTGGGGTACACTAATACACCCCACAATTATCAGGTGTACATGTTGACCAGTCAAATGGCAGTGGTTTGTATGGATATCAAGTTCGATGAGGAGAAGGCCATGCGAGTATCCCTTGATAGGGAGCTTGAACTACATGCCGATGAGGAGCTTTTAGCTCCTAAGTTTGAGGGGCATCAAATTGATGTGGAGCAGCCACATGCAGAGGTTCAGAGAGTGGAGACATCCATTTAGGCAGAATCTTCCAGAAAGGGAAGAAAGCACACTAGAGAGACTGACAGATTATTGGATGATGCACAAGAGAATGTGGGAGCACCCTCTTCTTAGCATAGACAGAGGAGGTCACTAAAGAGGTACACTGGATACATGGAACTTATGGGTGCATGTGTTGTGACAAAGCCATCTTCCTTTCAGGGAGCAGTGCAGCGTCCAGTTTGGGTTGATGCGATGGCGGAGCATGACTCCATAGTTAGAAAAAGTGTTTGGGATGTGGTCTTGAGACCGGAGGACAAGTCAGTTGTGAGCTCTTGTTGGCTTTAAAAGGTAAAGCAAGATGTAGATGGTAGTGTGGAGAAGCATAAGGCTAGATTTGTGGTCTGTACCTTTTCACATGTAGAGGGGATTGACTATGATGAGGCCTTTTCTCCTGTTGCAAGGTACTCATCAATCATATCTATTTTGGCACTATCAGCGCAGATGGGTTGGAAGATCCATCAGATGGATGTGAAGACTATCTTCCTCAATGGTATGATTGAGGAAGAGGTGTACATAGAGCATCCCAAAGGTTTTGAAACCTTGGACCGTGAGTCGCATGTGTGCCGACTCAAGAGAGCGTTGTATGGGTTGAAGCAAGCACCCTGTGCTTGCTACACCAGGATATATAGCTACTTCACTGGGTAGGACTTCACGAAAAGTGAAGCGGATGCGAACCTATAACACATAGTGGTGGAAGGTAAGTTGTTGATCATTGTATTTTATGTAGATGATCTTATATTGACAGGTGATGAGAAGCTCATCAAATATTTCAAGGAGGACCTTGCAAGAGAGTTTGAGATGAAAGACATGGGGCTAATGCATTACTTTCTTGGCATGGAGGTATGGTAGGGATATGGGGAGTTTTTTGTATCTCAAGGCAAGTATGCCAACGAGATACTCAGGAGATTCTGCATAGAGAGCAGTAAACCCATGGAGATTCCTCTAGATGGTAACTAGAGGAAGGAGGATGCTACTTCAGGGGAAGTAGTGGAAACTATTGTTTATAGGCAGCTTGTGGGTTCACTCATTTACCTGGTGAACATTAGGCCTACCAAGTTGTATTGGAAGGTGACAAAGCATGTATTAAGATACCTCAGAGGCACTACTCGGCTTGGGTTATGGTACAGACGGACAGAGAGAGTGAAGATTCAAGGCTTCACCGATGTAGATTGGGCAGGGAGTCCATCTGACAGGAAGAGAACATTAGTAGGGATCTTCAGTATTGGGTCAACGACAATTTCTTGGTACAACAGGAAATAGAGATCAGTTGCACTCAGTTCGATAGAGGCAGAGTACATGGCTACAAGTTACACAGTGTGTGAGGCTATCTGGATGAGGAAGATCCTGGTTGGTTTGTTTGGTCAGCAAATGGATCCGATAGTGATTTACTGTGATAATCAGAGTCGTATCAAACTCTATGAAAATCCAATTTTTCATGATCGATCCAAGCATATTGATATCTGATATCATCATCTCAGAGATTGTGTATTGAGGCGGATCATGTTTTTAGACTACATTCCCATGGAGGAGAAAGATATTGACATCTTGACAAAGGAATTTTCAAGATGTAAATTCGAGATTCACAGAGACAAGATTAGGGTAGCTGATAATCCCCTTCTTGTTGAGAGGGAGTGTTGAGAAATGGCTACAAGAGAGTCTATTTTAATTTGTCCTTGAATTAACTAGAAATTAAATTCGAATTATATTCTCATAGCAACTTAAAATAGTTAAATTAAGTTTAGTAAACTTACTTAACTTAGGAAATTCGAGTTGGAAGTCTTTCTGTCGTCATGTGTGTGTTCTCCCTACTTTGTAGGAGTCCAATATGAGTTAATTGTGAGTTGTAAAATAGAAGACTCGGTTTCATGAGTCAGTTCAGTTAAATTAGTTCTCAAACTGATTGAGAGAAATAATAGTCAGTTAACAGTCAATGGTGACATTAATGAACACCAATGCTACTATAATTAACTGAATATTTACTCATCGAAAACTCATGCATGATGTCGATTCTGAGAAAAACCCAGTTGAGACTAAAGTGCAGGGACAGTGTACTATTTGTATTATATTTTTCTCAGTTGCACTGATAGTGAATGCATTCAGGGATTGATCCTTGAGGGATTGCGCATTTTTAGAGGCTTTATTTATCTTTAAATACAAGCTATCCTTCATAGGAATTACACATTGGAATAGAGACTTGGAGAGCTTGTGAAGAGGCTAAGATTTGGCCTTAAGCTTGCTTATGAGCTGGAGATTGAATTTGTTGAGTGCTGGGATTGTTCTAGAAAGAACAAGCATTGTAATTTCATCTTGATTTTCTGAATTAATACAAAACAAATAGTGGGGTTTTGAGTTGTGGCTTTCCCTGGATATTTATTGTGTTATGTGCCTTTGATTCTCTTCCTCTATTGATTATTGTTTGCTCTATGTTTATGGGCTTCTGTCGTAAAGAGTAGAAATAGATTCTTGTCTCTTGCTTTAGGAAATTTCATTATCTTATGAATCTACAAGATTTTCTACATGGTCATTTTTTGGACACTAATAATCCTATCTTATCTTATCATGAATGAATATACTTAATTATTACTTTGAAACATTTAATAAAGATCAAATTTATTATTATGTGCTATTGAGTAGTAGATTTTTCCATGAAGCAATATTTATGGGATAATATTAATTCATGACAAGACCTATCTTTCAGATAATATCAACATGAAAGAACATGTTAAAGGGAAAATAAAATTCTATTATTCAAAGTATTTACTTCAGGCCTTCACTGTATGCAAACCAAACCCTGAAACTACATATTTCATTTCCATCATAAGATGAAGAAAATTAGGGTTGTCAATTTTTCCAAACTACTATACCTATGATACATTTATATCCTTGGATTCCTTAAGTGCAAGTTTGCACTTACCACTAGATCAGGCAGAGGAGATCATTGTAGATAGCCCTTTTCTCATACCAAATTGTGTTCCCTTGTATTGTTGCAAATCCCCTAGACTTGAAAATATGATTAAGCTTCAACCTCTTTACTTTCTTTCTCTACTTCTGAAGAAGCTTTTGGTCGATGGTCACAAGTTTATCAGGTCTGATGGAGGATTTGAAGTCATCCTGAAAATACCTTCTCAATTTGATTATTTATGTACAGAGTGTGTCACAACCCCATATATGTCTTGAATACCCTTTTTTGCTCTTTCTAAAAGGAATGAATTCCTCTCTCATCTTTATAGTTAGGATGAAGGGTATTTCTCCTTTGGAGATCCTCAACTCTGATAGAGATTAATGACCATCGTTAACTAAATTTTGTATAAATATTTAATGTCTAGATTAACTAATAAATTCAGTGTAGGTACTAACTAAATTAATAAAGTCATTCAAACGTACTCCCTTAGTTTTGGGAGTTATTGTTGTTATGTTTGAAATCATGTCTTAAAATATTTCTTCTTTAATGAAATATAAAATACAACTCCATGGTTTCTTGCTTGCAATCTATTTGATCAACATGGTATATGGGTAGGCTATGTGATTGGAGATTCAAGCATATCTTTATTAAAACCGGATGAGGAGACTAGGTTAGATCAACAAGTTGGAGTCTTAGAAATCTGGATGTGTTATCACGTGAATCTGCACCAATTGACTTAGGCAATAACTCTAAACACCTGTCACCATTACTGTCTTCTTCTTTGGATTGGTGTTTTTCTAGTCTCGGGGATTTGTCCCTAAACCCTGTTTATGTTGTTAACTAATACACAAATCTACATAACAATCTAATCAGATTAGCACACTAAACCACCCTTGAGATGCCCAAAAGCACTCAAGAACAAGAGTCAATTCATGATTTGAATTGTTATGGTTGAGATCAGATTCGTTAAACTAAATCCAACAGTGATCAGAAAAATAAAATGAAATGAATGTGTGCCTTAAGACAAAACAAAATTTTAAAATAAGTGCACGGAAAAGAAAACCATAACCTTGGCAACACAATTGAACATATAATCAACAATGGGATTCAAAGAGCTAATGACATAGCATAGTTGAATCTATTCAATGTCTTAATCAAGAGACTAAATCAGACCATAATGATCAACACATTACACGTTGTGTAAGTTCCATGGCATGTTGTGGTGGAAACAATTTGTTCGATCTGGATGGAAGAACAATGAAAACGACCTTTTGTTGTAAGTTTCCAAGGAAAAATGTTTATCCCTTGCATAGAGATCTCAACTCTATCGTTAAAGAAGTCGGAAGAAAGGAATCACGCCTTAGTTGTGCATGAGGGAAAAAGGATCAAACTGGACTAATAACTTTTGCATGTAGTGCTAACTCTGAGTGGCTTGTTGTTTGCCAAGAATAAATCATCAGCATGTTGTAAGCAAATTCTTCTCAAAACACCCAAGCCCATTGACCTTGCTATCTAATATGCTAAAAATAAACCTGGGAATAATGTGTTGTCTACTATTTCAGATCCTCAAGCAAGCCCAAAAGGCACTAAGACATACCCTTTCTAGGACTATAGTGTGCAAGTGATCGGACCACTATTGCACAACTATCATGCAAAAGTTTTCATCCTAAATTTGCTCTTCCACAATAACATTGTTGTTCAACAATGTTAAGTCCCAAACCTTCTCTAGATAACTTCTCCTTCACTAATATAGCCAATGTCACGTTAAAACCGTGGAAAAACCCACGAAACAACATCATCAATGCATAAATCCTAAACCAATTTACTACATTTTGTTTGGTATAGCACACATGCATATGTTGTAAGGTCAAACATGCTCAATTAGGTAGTTCTTCTTGTAATAGGTTGTTGTTTACACGCTGTGAACTCTGAAATCTGCTAGAAATAACCATACAATAATTCTCATGGCTTGATTTTCAATAATAAACATGACAATTACAGAAACTCATCAATTGTTGTTGTCACCACTCCAATTAATACATTGATCTCTGACATATGCTACTAGTTTTTGCGTTTTGATGAATGAAAGGCATGCCTATATTAGATATGTTGGAAAAATTATATTAGGGTAGCGTTTCATTAGTTTTTTCCATCCATGTCAGTGATTTTCTAAGTTGAATGAAACGTTGAGACGTTTCAGAGTTTCCGAAATGAGCATGTTTAGAAACGTCACCTCCCAAAAATGAAAACGCCAGCTGAAACATTGACTGAAATGTCATATATATATATATAAGTGAATAACACAATATCTTGCAAGTAAAAAGGGAATAAGACCCATAGATGACAATTTATAAGGAAAACCAAGTCTATATTAACTCCCATAGATGATTACATCATGGTCGAGTTTCAGTTGAGTTTCGGCCAAGTTTTGTAATTTCGGGTACGGGTACCATTTAAAAGTTTCGTGCAACATAGGAACCATTTATACCGAATATTGTCTCCATCACAATGCCAATAAGATGTAGGTCCTAAACCGAAGTATGTTCGTCAATGGGCTTTTTAATGTTTCAGTCAAATATCCCTTCATTCTTATAACATGTGGCCCAAATTGTGAATATGGCCTTTCAACGTTCTACTCTCCTCTTTGCTTCAAAAACATAAAGAAAATTATATGTAATAATCTCTATTTTTAAAACCATTTTCTCCTCTAAAATAGATCTAAGAATTGGAATAACTTATCAATCCTATTGGAGAATTTGAATTGTGCTATCATTTGTTTTAATTTGGCTACGACAAATTGCCTAAAATCTCTACATATACAATCACTGAATCTAAAAAAGAGATTTAACTCTATGTAAGAGTGTATTGCTCCATATTTCTTACCTTGATTTTGTAAGAATAACCTCCCCCTCCAATAAATCCTTCCTATTCAACAAACCCCAAGCATCAACTAGAATGTGCACCTCTCTTATCTTCCATTCTCTACCCATGTATCAAAAATTTTGTAGCACTTTGTTGTGCATTGTGAAACTCTTATTTACCATACACTTTAAAGCTTTGTTAAAAAATAAATTATTTTGCTCTAATATGCTCTTAATTCTTCCTTTACCAAAGCTACCAAGCAAAGTAGCATCGTTTCTTCATGATGATAATATGCACAAATCAAATGCATCTACAACAATGTTATAGACAAAATCAACTCCTTAGTCTTATCTTTTTCCATTTAGGAGAGGGAGGACTCCATGTTGCTTATATTTTTATCAAATATATTTGTTAGGGTTGAAATTTTTTTGAGAGACAACATATAGTAGCATTGTTTAGAATTTAATTGTTAAAATTGAAAACATTTTGAGAGACAAATATAGCAGCATTGTTTCCAAAATTTTGAAAGTCTTAAATATCTAGAACTGACAGGAGTTCTTGTTAATTTGGCAACTTAGGTTCAAATTCCCTCATTTGGACAACTTTCCTCTTCAAGAAAGGCCCCTTCTAGCTCTTGGAAGAATTTAATTTGGTTAAGAAAAAATGTATTTTTAAATTGTGAACCCATATATGCACAAAAGACAAGTCAACTTTAAAGAGAAATTGGGCACCCCTTGGAAGCATATAAATACAAAACAAGTCAACCTCATTTAGATATCACAAAAAGCATATTCTTATCTTTCTCTTCTTTGGATTGGCTCATATACGTCTGAAACTGCAAGGTTTGAGCTCAAGTGTGTGAGGAGAAGAAATTGGTCTAGAGCCGTAGGGTTGGTTCGAGGAAAACTTTACAATTGCTCGCTTGATAGGGTGTTCCCTGTGGCCAAAGGGCTACAACCACATTGATGATCACTATGTCCCTATGTCTATGACCTAAGATATTTTTTAGCATTGACCATGGACTTGGATCAGTTTTGGAGACTTTGACTTCGATCATATTTGTTTATTGGGCTCATCTCTTGGATATTGTTTGGTTGGTTTTGTTGGATAGTTAAAAGATTGACCTTAGCTTTTGATTGATGAATTGGATCATCATATTCTCTTTGTTGAACATTTTATGACAATCTAATAAGAGAAAATTTTGAAATACTCTTCCCCCTTGTGGGCCTTTTCCATCGTCTTTGACCAATTCTAGGGTCTCTTGTTATTGCTTTGGTCTTCAACTATACATTTCATTTATTCTTCTATCTACAATTGTTATTTATTACTAGAAAATTGATTTGATTGCTAATTGAAGTTATGAATTGGGCTAAAGTTATTGTAACAACATAGAACAATGGAAAATTAATAGTTCTCATGGATAAAAATGTAAAATGATAAATGCGACAATTAATATATATTCACGCAACAAAGCTACTTTGACTAACAAATCATTTATGTAGTTAATCAACCAACTAGTGTCCAAAAAGAAAATATGCAAAAGACTTTGGGTACAAAGAACATATTTTAAACCCATAAATCACATAAAAATAGTGTTACAAACACTATTTTAAAAAAGTGTTACTAACAATGTTATAATGAATAAACAATGTGTACAACTACATCAACATTGTGAATTATTAGCATTTAATCTATAATATCAATTTGATGAAATATCCACCAGCCCATAGGTCAAGAGATAAATCATCAAATTGTTTAAATTTAAAAAAACTAAAACGATAAAATATTTGCGTTATATTTACAATGTAATTTTCAAATATACTTTTTGAATATACCATTAAAAGAACTTAACTTGCCATTAATTCATATCTAATGACAACAAAAATAAAACATGATACATAAAGAAAACATTAAAATAATCCAATAAACATGAAAATATGGCATATAAAGAACACAGTTTAACTTGCAATTAATTCATAAGGACAATAAAATTAAAAATGGTACAAAGAAAACATTAAAATAATCACATAAACATGAAAATATGGCATATAAAGAGCACATAAAAACATTCACATAAACTAAGGCAGGGTCCACATAGAAAACAAGATAAAATTCCATATGCGCACTTGGGCAAAAATTGGTTTTGACCATATAGAGTATTTTTGTGTTTTCATCTTTCTAAAATTAATAAATTATAATATTTTCTCAACCCAAAATGACTTAAATGGGCAAGACTTCAAATACAAAGGATCTGAGCATAGCCTTAAATGGGCAAGACTTCAAATACAAAGGATCTGAGCATAGCCGATAGAAGGTCGTGTGAAAGTTTATTAGGTGGTTGTTTCAAAGCTGATACATTGCAGGTCATGTGAAAGTTTATTAGGTGATTGTTTCACAGCCTATACATGGCAGTGTCTACATGCACATCACCGTTTCTATGCATCTGCTATTCATATGACCTATTAGGTGGTTATTTCACAGCTGATACATGGCAGGTCATGTGAAAGTTTATTAGGTGGTTGTTTCAGAGCTGATGCACGGCAGTGTCTACATGCACATCACCCACAAGGAGTTTCTATGCATTTGCTAATCAAATGACTTATGCAATCTTCAGTGCTTTTGCATTCGGATGGCTAAGAAATAGGATTCCCAAGCACACTTGGATGCCTTAGAATGATTAGAATTAGGATTCCCAACACCCTTGAATGTTCATTTGACTAATATAAGGTATTGTTTTATAATTTCTACTTGCTTTATTTTCAGGTCCCTTTGACCTAATTAGATTTAAAGTGGCTAACAACATAATTTTGTTTTCAGCCCAAAGAGTTAACTCAATCGGTTGTTTCTAGTCTTTCCAAAACACTATCAGTAATCCATTCCCTCAAGGTCAAGTGCATTAGTCTACAACACCTACTTTACACTAGATAGCATCCTCAAATAAGGGCAAGTGCCTAAAAATCTAACAAAAAATTGTTATAAAAAAAAATATCATTATTTCCTCTTTAAACAATAATTTATACCCTTCAGTTCAGAGAGAAGCTTGGATTATGTAAAACCCTTCAGTTTAGAGAGAGGCTTGGATTATATAACATGGAGGTTAAACACTACATCTGCTGGTACAAATCCCTTGTTTGCAACATTTTAATTGATCGTATATTTCTTTCTGCTTGCATCTTCATATATTTCTTTCATTTAACATGATTTCTGTTTGCAATATTTTAATCTTGGTCTCACATTCATTATGTTTGCTTCTTCATGTATTTCTTTCAATTATCATGAATTTATTCCAAAAAATTGAATGATAAGTATAACCTGTAAGATAAACGCGTTGTACAATGCTATGCCTAATGACACTGGTTTTCAAACAAAACTGGTAAGCAGCAAAACAGCATTATAATAACAAATTTCGCTGGCTTGACACTCTGATCACATTTAAGATCACGTTCCAATAACATTACCCGTATTATTGAAACAGATGTACAACCTTTACACTGTATTGTAGATGTGGGAATTATCATCTTTAAAAATGTGGCGTAGCTGTGCAAGTTTAAGTTATTATGCCGACCTACACAACTGTGGCATAGCTGTGCATGGACCAATACCAATACAACTGTTATTCATGTATATTTACTTGCGCTGTCTTAGCTATCTCATTTTGAATTAATAGCCAGAGAGCAGCAAATGTTACATCAAAATCTGGAGAAATTACATGCATCGGACAGATAAGCCCAACCGCTGCCACACCATTTGTTCAATCCTATAAAAGATGTTTAGCAGCCGCAAACCAAAAAGATATAAATATATTTTGTTGTCATGTTATAACTTTTAACTCCGTACAGTAATGAACACTAACGTCATCCTCAGGTTGCCATGATCAAACATATACATTTACCAATATTGTTAAAACAGTTGGCATCTTGAATGCCATCATATAACCGATAGGTGTGTAATCCTTGACTTACTCTCTTTCTATTTCACTTTCCTCTTCACCTAATCTCCTGTGTATTTTTTTGAGGCACCTCCTCCAATTCAAAAAGTTCTGTTTCAATAATTCAGCTTGTTCATACTCGGGAGTACCTTTATGCAAAATCCGAATCTTGTTAGACACTAAGCTTCCAAAGGACGGGTGCAGAACCTGCAATAACAACTATGAGATTCAGTGCCCCAACTGGTCAGCAAAATACCAAACCATGACGTTTACGAAGTGCAGTACACAATAGCCAAATACTGTCCCGCATAATATTGTAGCAAGCAAGTACACAGGAAGAACAAAGTAAAACATTGCTGATTTCGAGTTTGAAGAAATTGAGTATATTGACAGCTCAAAACGGTAAGAGGACCAATTAAAAACATGCTTAAAGACACCCCATAAAAACAACTGTTACTGCAAAACAATCACCATGGGAATAAAACTTTTTATCACAAGAATGATATCAAATATACTAATGACTCTAAAAGAGGATATAGGTCAGATGGCATATGAAAGCTCATTAACTGAAATAGGTAAATTGTTTACAACAATTTGTAACAGAAACCTTCATAGAGTTCCCCAACCTTTATCTGTAGCCGGTCTTTAATGAAAAGAACAAAAAAAAAAAAACAGTTAGGTAAATTGAGAGAAGCATGCAAGGAACATCTATGCCTGCACCACAAATGAACAGTTTGGTTCCCAGTTCCCAATGCAAAAGCTGATTTGCCCCTTCTGGAGGAACCAAAGACAATGTATGGCGCACATCAATATAATCAACACAGACAAGAAGTACCTGTGTCCCTTTGCAATAATTTATAATGTTAAATATCCCCTAGCCCCTGCCATGAGGACGCCATGGCACTCTACACAAGTGTACAACTTAAAAAACGGATCAGATATGTTTCTGTTCCCATAATGCATCAATAAGTGTAAGAGTTTTGCGCAGGTCTTATCAAAAAAGGCTACCTCATTTCAGGTAACGTATCAATAAATCAAGAAATGCAAGAGTTTTGCACAATACCCGACAGAAACCCTATCTCATTTCGGGTTGCTGTAATCGTGAACATCCTGGACAATTCGAAAGGAAATATGAACTCAATTCTTTCAAGGATTAACTAGTACAAGATTGAGCAATGGAAAGGAACTGCAGACAACAACCTGTACTAAAAAAGCATTAAATAAAAAATGTAACCAAGAGAGTATTCAAAAGCCTCCAACCATTAATAGGAAATCATTAGGGGAATTCGTTCAAGGTTATGCTTATGTGAATTGTAGCACTAACAAAGATATGTTTTTTTTCTTTCTTTAGAGAAAGAAATGGTGAACCTGTTGTAGGAGCACATATAGGAAGTTCAGGTGTACACATGAAGAGCAAGTTGCCTTCCCTGTTACCCACCAAAAGGCAGGTAACCTATAGGAGAAATTTTTCTCTTCCTTGGACAGCCAGCCAGCCAGCTGCCATATTGATCAGCACA
Organism: Pinus taeda; assembly: GCA_000404065.3. NCBI lineage: Eukaryota > Viridiplantae > Streptophyta > Pinopsida > Pinales > Pinaceae > Pinus > Pinus taeda. The sequence goes on along the minus strand of APFE030773150.1, from coordinate 8,362 downwards.
TGACATGATGCCATAGAGCCTCCACATATTGCTCCAATCAAACTACTCTCTCATGGGACGTTATATCTTGAAGGAAGGTAGGTCACCCATCGAAAGATACTTTAACCATTTTGTAATCATGTGCTTTTATTTAATGTTTCGGGGCATACTAATATGAATCAAGGGGTGAACCAAATGATTGAGCGATCTTTGACTGTATTCTTGTTCCCTCACTTCCCCTGGGAGGTTAGTCTTTCACTCTAGTCTAGTGGGACCTCCTCCGAAGCTTTGATTGAACTAGCATGCCCATGATATTCCATACTTACCACTTTCCACCATTCCCATCTATTCCATATCCATTCTTCAGGCTTGTGGTCATTGGTTATGGGAATTGGCACCCTCTCATCCTCATCCTTGAGTGTGGGCCAAAAAACTTTGCCCTAGAGGATGACACAGCGAAAAGAAAGATAAAGGCAAAGAACACCACAATGAAAAAAAAAAGATAGAACACAAATGATGATTGGGACAAAATTTAGCATGTGGACAAAAGCCTAGCATGAGCTCTACCCCCCTCATTAGTGATCACCCAATTCTTAGAGCACTTAATGCTCCATCCATAAAAAGGAACCCTTGTATTGCCTCAACCCTGATGAGCAATAAATTCTCATCATTAAGGGGTAATAAACATTAAATATTTCAAATGCAAGTTTGGGCTCTTAAGCTATGCACCATATCAAAGCATTATCATAAAGAAGTAAAAAGCACATTAGAAGGGTGAAAAGCGCAAGCCAAAAAATGGGTAACTCATGCCTCCATGATTGCTCCCTCCTTATATCTATACACTTTGGGATGTTGAATTACCATTAGCTTGTCACTTGGCTATGGCACCTTGCCTTGAAGTCATTCCCACTCCATTACCACCATTTTCACATGCACCTATGGATTGAATAGTTTACCTGGGACCTGTCACTTCTCCATGGGGGTTGGAAACACCTAATAAGGTTATACATCTAGCCATCTCTTACATAATAGAGGGAACACTTATATGAGACTTGCTCTAGTAAGATATTTGAAGGTGGCCTTTCTATGAAGTATTAAATGTACCCCTAACATTAAGTATCGTCCACTATGATGGTTCTCAGTTTCTTGCCCCACCTCCTCAGCAGAGCAACGATGGTTCTCAGTTTCTTTCCCAACGCTCTACTATACATTGTAGAGAGAGAGAGAGAGATTGGCTTTAATGATGGAGTGTTTCCTACACAGAGTAGAGCGTTGGGCTATTTCATGACTTCAAATGATGCTTGACACCTCAAGGTACTCAAGATGCTGAAACACTAAGCCCATGAAGCTTGGTGTTGGAGGTATTGATGATTTGCCTAGTGAACCCACCATTTCATTCACTTTCTTCTCTAATTGAGAGAACCTAAATTCTATGTCTTCACTTTCTTCATGAGTCAAGGAAAAGCCTTTAGTAGATTTTATTGGTGGCCCTAGACTAACAATGACACTATTTGATGGGCATCACTTATTCCAGAGAATAGATGATGATGGTCATCCTTGAGATGACAGGGGAGGGCTTGTACATCACCATGGATCCACAACACTTGAACTAATTGTGCCTTGTCACCCTTTCTCATTTGAGGGTAATGTAGGGCACCTTGAGTTGAGAAATCTACTATAGGGCAATGATCAAAGCGATTTCTCTTTTCTTGATAACTGCTTGTGATGTCTTTTTACTTTTTCTTTCTTATTAGCTTCTTTACTTATTATTATGTTTGTATATCATCAAATAGCTGCCAAAAACAAAAATATCAAGAACATAAAATATAGGCTGCAAACAAGGGCCAAAACGTCTCCACTTGAGAGGAAAACACGCAAATCTCTTCTCTTCCTTATAGATTCTTCAATTGACGAATTCCAAGACCTCAAGACCAAGACCAATGCCCTCCAAGACCAAGTCCAACCCTTCTGGATGATGTGCTTTCCTTGTTCAAGTCGAACCCAGTCAAATTTCTTCCAATAGCACAACTTCGACCCCCAATAGTAGAATTTCTGCCTTCACTGCAGACCTGAAATTTCTGGCCTCCTGTAGTTGCTACTGCCACACGTGTGAGCTTATTTTAGCCTCCCAAGGCTTCCTTAGACTTTCACTTGGCTTTCTTTTCCTTCTAGAGCTTGAGAATGGCTTCTTCTGACCTTCGCTTGACCTTCTTTCGTTTCCTTTTTCAAGATCAAACCTGTAGAAGAAAACCCTAGATCAGTTACACAAACCTCAGCCTTCATTCGCACATGTGAGAGAGAAATAGCCCAAAGACAAGTCTTCTTTGATCTCTTCCTTCTTTGGTGCCTTCTTCTTCTTCCTCCTCCACTTGAATGACTGAGTGATGAATGTGATCCAAGGAGGTTGAGTTTCCTCCTTTATATAGGCTTCTCAAGGTGGATGTTGCTCCTCAAATTAGGCCAACTTGCCAGCTGCCATTCGACTTGGCCTGGAAGGGTATTTTGACACTTCTAAGGACAAAAATAAATTTCTTTACAAGTTAAAAAGTGGCCGATGGGGTCTTCAACTTATGATAGTGACTCTTTTGACTTCTTGACCTAGGACCAACCCTAGAAGCACTCAATGGGTGCTTGACCTATAAAATAAAAGACCTTGAGCATGAAACCCGTGCTCCAATAATATTAATAATAATTTTCTTTGATTTTACAATTTACAAGAATCAAAAGTAGATTTCATATTTATGAAGGCCAAACCTAGTTACACATTTTTCAACACTCCCTTTTAACTAGGGAGGTATTCATAAATGGTACATGGGCATTCTCAATCTAATGAGATCTCATAAGAAGAGTTGGCTTGGTAACCCACCTATTTAGCATCATATCAACCAGTATTTTCATATAGCAAGGCCTTGACTAACAACTCTATCTCCCCACAAGATCAGAGCACAATCCTAGCGAGACCAATGATTTATAGACACCATCATCATTGTCTCTCAAGGTACATACCCCACCTGGGTGTTCACAGAGTATGACCTTCTTTAACTATTCTTATCTTGGATAGCTAGTCCTCAAAGAATATCGGTCCACAATTATTCTTATCTTGGATTCCCTACCACATCCTCAAAGAGTATCGGATGCCAGATGTTTACCCAATCCTCTATTTTGTCTTCCCAAATGAAGACAAGAATGGTGTACCTATCTCTCCCTTTCAATCAGGGAGGATACATCAACCAAACCAAGATTGTCTCTCAGGTATACAAGATTCTTATTAGGAAGATATTTTGTCAATATGTCAGCTACCTGCTCATTGGTGGAGATACACTGTAGATACAACACACCATCTTGTACTACCTTCTAAATGTAGTGATACTTGTTGATATGCTTTGTCTTTCCATGAAATATTGGGTCTTCAGACAATCGTATAAAGCTGGTGTTATCACAATGTATCAATGTAGGGTCCATTGGTCCTTCAAATAGGTCCAATAACAACTTCCTTAACCAAACAACTTCACTGCTTACTTCACATGCTACAATGTACTCATCCTCAACACTACTCAAAACAACCGTATCTTGCTTTCTACTCATCCATGAGATCATGGAGGATCCCAAACAAAAACATCCTCCTGTAGAGCTTCTTCCATGTTGCTCACTACCTCCCCAATCGGAATTTGTATATCCAATCAAGTGGACATCATTCCTCCAATCATATTTTAGGCAGCAATGGATGGTTCCTTGCAGATATCTCAGTATATTTTTGGTTGCTATCCAATGATCATGTTTCAGCTCCACTTGGTATTGACTGAGAATATTTACTGCAAAACATATGTTTGGTCGAGTGTTCACCAAGTACATTAGCGAGCCTATACCTGGAAGGATCCACAAGGCTTGATTCAGAACTCCTTTGTCTTTTCAAGTTTGTGATCATCGGGGTTGTCCTTGGTTTGCAATCCATCATGTCAAACCTCTTCAACATCTTGATCACATACTTTCCTTAACCTAGATAGATCTCATCACGTCCTTGCCAAACTTCCAGTCCCGAATAGTAGTGCATCAACCCTAGATTCTTCAAGTCAAAGTTTGTTGCGAGTTGCTTCTTACATTCTTCAATTCGACCTTCCACACCTGTCAAGAGAAGATCATCTACATACAAAAGAATTATTATTGGCTCTCCATTCACAACCTTACTATAAAGGTTTGGATCAGCATAACTCTTTGAGAAGCTTAATCTTAGTAGGTATGCATCCATCCTCGCATACCATGCCCTTGGTGCTAGCTTGAGGTTGTATAATGCCTTCTTCAATCTGCAAACATATGCCTTTTTGTCTTTGACTTCAAATCCCAAGGGTTGCTCTATATAGATTTCCTCAGCAATTGTGCCATTTAGGAATATAATCTTGACATCCATTTTGTGGATGTTCCATCCCATCAATGCTTCCAAAGAGGCCAACAAACGAATAGTTGTATACCTTGTTGTTGGAGAAAATGTCTCTTCATAATCGATGCCTTCTTGTTGAGAGAAGCCCCTAGCCACAATCTTGCCTTATATTTATCAATACTTCCATCTATTGCATGTTTGATCTTGTAGAGCCACTTGGAAGTTACCACAGATTTGTCATCGGGCCTAGGTATGATCTCTTAAATTCCATTCCTCATTATAGATTGATATTCTTCATTCATGGCATCCTTCCATTCTTGGTGACTGACAGCTTCTTCAAAAGTGGATGGCTCTACTTCAATTAGTTTTGTCATGTAGGTTTCATACCCAAAATATCGTTTGGGCTTCTTTCTTTCCCTGAATGTACCTTGGGCTGCTCCACAACCTTCTGCATCTAGAAGTATAAACTTCAACCAATTAGGTATTTTTCTAGTTTCAGAAATTACCACAGATTGTATTGGTTCACAAGGACCTTCATCTTCATGGTTTGATTCTTCTTACCTGGTAACTTCTTCTTCGAATACCAGAAGTTCTTCATCATCAGAGTCCATAGGGAGATCCTTTGATTTCTTGAATGCAATACTTTCGTCAAATATCACATCTCGACTGAATTCTATTCGGTGTCCTTCCTTTATGTAGGTCCCATAGGCCTTAGAAGAGTTATTGTAGCCCACAAATGTTCCCTTCATGCCAGATGGATCCAACTTCTTTCTTTTGTCCTTAGGTATATGCATATAGACAAGACAACTAAAAATTTGGAGATGATCTACAGTTGGTTTCTTCCCATTCAACACCTCTTCGAAGTCTTGTTATCTAGAGACCTCTGGGGACTTCAATTTTGTATGTATACAATTGTCTTTGTAGCTTCACCCCACAAAAAAATTGGTAAATCTTGATCATGTAACATTGCTTTTACACTTTGTTAATTTTAGTTAACAATGGTATGTTCTATGCTTAGCACAATTTACTTCAATATTCTTTAGCAACCCAATAACAATTTCCAATTTCCAATAACAATCACAATAATCACATTGACAATAAAAGCAAATAGAACATGAAACAGAATGCAAAAGACAAGCCAAGACAAGAGGACACTAGATTTGGCGGATGCCAGAGAAAAACCCCAATATGGGAAAAACCCTTTGATCACTTCTTCTTATTATTATATCAAAATGTTCAGTGGAGAGAGAGAATACAATAGTCAAAATTGACTTGCCAAATTCAAGTCAAAACAACCCTGTCAAAATCTGTGATTTTCTGCAGCAGTCAACAGGCTTAACCAGAAAGTCAACATTGGTCAAAGTAGCAATAGAATGTCCTCAAAACAGTTTGGTCTTCCCCAGTCAAACTCAGCCTGATCAAAAGGTCAAAGTCAGCCCAAAACAGTCCAGTCAAACTCGATCAAAGGAGAGAGAAAACTATTGTAACTTTTTGTGATCAAACTGTAGTCAACCCTGAAGTCAGCATTGGTCAAACTGCCCAAATTCCCTGCCCAAAAATGCGGCCTGGCCAAACAAATAATCACCCAAAATTTCAAAGTCTAATTCTCCTTGGAGAGTCAAAGTCAACACTGGTCAACTTCGATCAAACTGTAGTCAACTTTGAAATTTTAGCCTTGTAATTTTGCTTTTGAAAATCGTCCTTCTTGATCCACAAGTGAGAGAGAAGAATGCCCAATTTAGTACAAACCAATGAGAGGAGAGAGAATGTGTGCGTGATGAGGATGCCAAATAAGATGAGAGGGTACTTGTATTTATACAAGTCGTTGAGGGTGATGTGTCACATCCACTTGGCTTCATGAACCTACATGATCATGAGCCTGACCTGAACAATTTGCACATATGTGGGCATAAATTCAAAATCACACTTCTGCTTGTCCAAATTAAATGATCTATATATCAATTTTTGTCATCTCGAAAAGAGGAATTTAATGCAATCATCATCTCCATCAAATGAGTTGTCCCAAGGTGGAATTTGGCCCTAGTTGCCAATTTTAACACTCCCTCTCAACTAGGCAGAATTACACCTACCAATTCATCCAACATGTCATCCTGTCGACATGAACCATATTTTTATCTCATCTCATCTCTGCTCTGCTCTATTGAACCATGATGTAATAATGAAAAAGAATTGATCGCGAGCGAGTCACAAGACCTTACCACTCTCCACTAACAAAAGTCAGTACAGAAGGTAGAACCTCAATTGATCCCAGATGAATTTGTTGAACACCATGTATCCTAGAAATAGGGAGTACCACTGGTACACGATGCATCCATCGGTAGCGCTATGGTCCCTATCCACATTTCTCAACTCATTGGCCAAATGAGAGATACTTCCCATGAGTCACAAACTACATGGGTAGGATGTATGTTGTGGCATCAGCAGGAGAAGGTGAACCACTCATCTTGCTCATATGCCATATGAGTAGGTGAACCACTCACCCTACATACGTGTCTCATAGGGGAAGGTGAACCACTCACCCTACACACGTCATCATGGGGTATCACAGGAGAAGGTGAACCACTAACCCTGTACATAGCGCACCAATAGGGGAAGGTGAGCCACTCACCCTATGGTCACTCATAACTCCAAGAAGTACCCCAAGCCCCCGTGAGCCTGCAGAGCTCAATGTCCAACTCAAGCGGGACCCTCATAGGAGGGTCTTTCCACGACTCCAAGTCTTTCTCGGAAGGTTAAGAATTTGAACTTCCCCAAGGGTTTCGTGAGGATATCTGCGACCTTCTCATCAGTTCTAATGTGTTGGAGCCTTATTGCTTCCCATTGTACCATAATCCCGAATAAAGTGGTACCTGATATCAATGTGCTTGGAGCGGTCGTGGAACACGAGCTAATCTGACAGGCAAATTCCACTCTTGTTGTCGCAGAAGATCACGGTGGTATCCAACACATGCTCAAATGGCTCACTGAAGAGCTTCCTCAACCAAACAGCTTCACAATAGGCCATACTAGCTGCAATATATTCAAACTCAGCGATGCTTAGAGCAAGCGATTTCTGCTTCCTGCTCATCCAAGAAATTGAAGCAAACCCTAATGAGAAGCAACATCCAAACGTGCTCTTACGATCCACCACGTTACTAGCCCAATCAACATTAGAATATCCATGTAGCCTCAAATTCTGGCATTGTATCTCAAACCATAGTTGATTGTGCCACAAAGATATCTCAAGAGACTCTTAGAAACAATCCAATGTATGCGATGAGGCTCAACCATTAATTGACTCAACGTATTCACAGTGAAGCATATCTCAAGACAGGAGTTTACCAAGAACATCAGTGCCCCCACAAGTTGTCTATATTCGGGCTTTCCAATTCATGGCCAACAACACTACCACATAGCTTCTTGAAGTTAAGTTCCATCGGAGTAGACATAGACTTGCAATCCACCACCCCACACCTCTCGAGTAGCTTCACAATGTATTTTCCTTGAGAAAGGAAAATCTCACCTGGCTTTTGCCAAACCTCTAGGCCTAGGAAGTAGTGCATCAGACCTAGGTCCTTCATCCCAAACTCGGAAGCCAACTCCCTCTTACATTGATAAATGAGAGGGTCTGCACATGTCAGAAAGAGATCATCTACACAAAGGACCAAAATAAGAGGCATATCATTTTCAACCTTGATATATAGGTTAGGATCAGCTTCACTCCTTGTAAACCCCAGCTTCATAAGATAGCTATCAATCCTCTCATACCAAGCCCTGGGGGCTTGCTTAAACCCATAGAGGACTTTCTTCAACCTACACACATGTCCTTCGATCTTGTACTTCGAACCCCAAAGGTTGTTCCTAGTAGACTTCCTCCTTAAGCGAGCCATGCAATAAATAAGTCTTAACATCTAAGTTGCACGAAACGGGGAAACGGGGAAACGAGACGAAACGCGGAAGCGAAACGAAACGCGACCTCCCCAAATTTTGGAAACGGGGAAACGCGAA
>APFE030773140.1:173944-187089 GCA_000404065.3 Pinus taeda | reverse complement strand
TAAATTAGTGTGATTAATGTTTTAATTTATAATGTAAATCTAAAGTAAACCATCAACATAAACTTCGTCTTTTCACTGATTAGTAAATGTAAATGGTAAACCTATAATAAATTTAATTAAACCTAGTTAGTAAAACTAAAGTAAACTTTGGACAATTAGTAAACCTAAAGCGATATCTACTACTGCTAATGCTGCTACTTTTCTACTGGTCTAGAACAAATAACAACTCGCTAAACCAACAGAAAAACTGTTGAACCCACGAGGAAAAAAAGTAAACGATAGAGATTCACTAGCAACCTTTGGCGAAGAGCTCTAGAACTGTAATACGACAACTTCTTCAATGGAAAATCAAGTAGAACTTAAAGCTTAATTATCACATAACTTGGTAACTATATTTTATATATATTTTGCAGTGAATTGGTTGTGTAATTTTAAATTTGTTTATGGTCATGAATAAAAGGGTAGAACATTATGTGATGGTGTAATTTAGAATGTAATAATTATAGTTAAATTGCTTTAGGAATTTTTTTTGTTTTGCATATAGATAACTTCGTGTATATATAAAGTGGGATAATATGGATGGTAAATTTGCTCATTGCTAAATATATTATTCAATATTTTATCTGGTTAAAATTTGGAAGCTATTTAATATTTTATTTTGTTGAATATTTATTTAATTATTTATGATGTGAATTTTAAGATTTTTTCAAATTAATATTATATTTATAATGAATACAGAGTGTTATTTAAATTGAAATATATATTTATAATGAACATAAAGTGTTATTTAAATTGAAATAGATAAATTAATCATTAACTAATTAGTTCGATGAATATAAACTTTAGTTATAATTTTATTATCAAGGAAATAATATCTACATACAATTGAATTTACACTAACAACATTATCGACATAAATATATTGAATACAAACCACATATGTAATGAGATTCCTTGATATTATTCTTTAACCATTAGTTTGACGAACAATCAATAACTTCATTTCCTCCAATTCTATATTAAATGTTATCCAGTAAAACGTTGAATTTATGGGCCATCATTTTTGTATCTGGAACTGAAGTTCCTCAAGGCTTGTAGATTCAAAACCTTTAAATTAACATTGCCTTCACATTTAACATTTTACTTAAACCTTATTACTATAATTGTATTTCACAACATTGATTGACTAAATTAAACTTGTAGTATTAATTACAATGTGTATATATAATTATAAGGAATAAATCCTAGATTAGAATGTAGCATACTAAGCTATCTACTATAGAGTAGTAGGGTGAGATTTTCCTGAGGATAGATCCTGTCAGTCATGTACCTGTGGCCCTTTTAATTTTGTTACATAGTCAAGTGCTTTGTACTTTGGAGTAATGTTTCCATGCCTTATCGAGGTACATTAGTCCACGACCAAAAATGATACAATTTAGAAAGGTGAAGCTTGTTTCTTTGACTAGAGAGGATATACTTTGAGCTGTAATTCCGCTATTTAGTTAAGGGATTGTATGTAGACAACATTTGTGAGAACAAATAAACACCAGAATGATTTATCAACTAAATAAATTTGACATAGAAAGACAATGAAACTATTCTTTGTGATCTGTATTCAGCGAGTTTACCTTATAGATAGATTGTTCATCACTTCATATGAAGTTGGTGGAACTTCCGATGGAACACATTTGAAAGTAATTCCTCCTTCTCTCATCCAACACAATGTCTTGTCACCCCATAAATCTGCATCCGTAAAAAGCAAAACGATCTCGAGATATCCTTAATGCCACAACTTGATTGCCTGGACCATAATAATTCTACACGAGAAGAGTTTTCTCCTCACAAAGACCTTTGATCAAATTAAATGCCTACACATAAAGCATTGATAACTCATAAGATATGTTGAAACAATAAGCATTGACGAATAATGCCACAACTTGATTGCCTGGACCATAATAATTCTACACGAGAAGAGTTTTCTCCTCACAAAAACCTTTGATCAAATTAAATGCCTACACATAAAGCATTGATAACTCATAAGATATGTTGAAACAATAAGCATTGAGGAATATAACTGAAATGATTCACATCACCTAAAATGCATATATTATATATTATATTAAACATAAAACCTAAAAACAACGTAAAACCTTAAATTAAAACATTAAAATTCACATAGATTATATAGTAAGTTACATCTAAAACATTAAATTTAAACTCTAACATTAAAATTAAAAATATAATATTTTAGCGCTAAAACATTAAACCTAAAACCTAACATTAAAATTAAAAATATTAAAAATATAATATATTAACCCTAAAACGTTAAACCTAAAAACGTTAAACCTAAAATCTAAACACTAAGACTCACATGGGACATGGGACAACAAGGAAGGGAAATGGCATTATAACGATGGGTGTTAGAACGATGTCCATGGAGAGTTTGGCACGTGCAAACCTCCACCGCAACAGCTCATGGCACTATTTGGATTGCAGCCCGCACATTTTATAATGTAACACACATGTAACCACACCTCAATTTATTTTTTCATTTTTAATTCTATTTTTCTAATCTTAATACATTATTTTATTTTTCTCTAATCTTCATATGTGGTTATAAATAACCAGTGGAATAAATTTTTTGTTTTTTTTTTTTTATTTTTTTTATTTTTTTATTTTTTTTTTTTTTGTTTTTTTTTTAATGTTTATTAGGTAAACAATTAATTTAAATAGGGCTTAAATATTTGATTTAGATATATAAGGAAGTTATTATTTACAATGTTATTAATTGATTGAAGTGCGATAATTAGAATATGCTAATATTTTTCATTCTCAACCCTAGGATTGGAATTTGTAATTAAGAAAAAGGTTAATTTGCCCAATTCCAATAGGGGACACTTATTGGTGTAATTAAAAGAAATATAAATAATGATTTTAGCGTATAATGAGACCATTACTAATGTTAAAAGAAATGACAATAAATCATTGTTATACATTGGATCATGATTTTTGCTGCAACTTATAATCATAAGACTTAATGCCTCAAAACATAGATATTCACATTTTTGTTAAATGGAAATGTAATACATAATTTAAACCATGTAATCTCTACATCAAATATATGTGCATCTTTATGCATGTCTATTTCTCCTCTTCTTGTTATATGTTGAAAAAATGTAGCAAGAAATGCTCAATTTGAATTTAGCCATAGTCAAACTAAGTAAATCGAATTTGCACATCAGCATGACAACTTGGAGGAAGTTAACTAGCGTGACATGGATTTTGTCACTCAGTTAGTTCAAGAAATTCGAGTTAGGTGGCTTGGAGTTCAGTTATGCAGGTGTGATTGCTAAATTTTATCAATCTAGTTCAATTATTTTAAGTTGTATTCAGTTAACTGACCTCTAACTATTGATAGAGTTAGTTGAAGGTCAATGGTGTAGTGGGACAACAATCTAACTCAAATATTTTCCAGTTAACTAATAAATCAACCCAAAATATCTAGTGCATTCAAGGAATTCGAATTCCTCAGCTAAAGCGAAGATGACAAGGCAATGTAACCTTAGTTGTAGACTAGTTTTGAGTGTAATGGTGTTGCATGCAGTCAATGATCAATCCTTGGGAATTGTGAAATCAATTTGGAGAAAATTCCTATCTTTTAGGGGCCAATTTCCTCAAGATTTGCACAAGGAAATATGAGGCTTGGTGAGCAAATAATTGACTAAGTGTTGGCCAGGGTTTCTCATTGAGCAGAGAGAACAATTATTCTTTTGCAAGTTGAGCTCAGAGCCAGAGCTAGCAATTGTAATAGTTTCTCTATTCAACTGATTAATGCAAAAATGCTTGAGGGTTTTTTTCCCAGTTGGGATCCCCTAGAAATCACTGTGTATTTGTGGTTTTTCTTATTGCATGTCTATGCATGTTGTTTTAAATTGTGATTTTTATTCCACAGATCAGTAGAGTAGAATTATGTCTCTTGTTTTCAGGTTGAAATCTTGAGCAGTTGCAATTTCTATCAAAATCTATACATGGTATAAGAGCCCTAAAATGACATTAGAACTAATATTTCAATTCTGTTCCTTAGGAATTTTGAAGTAGCAACTTTAGTGCAACAATTTTTCTTGAGGATCAAGAGAATTTATTTTAATGGTTTGAGATTGGAGTATTCTTTGGAGGGTAGCTTGAATTTCATATCTTGGAAGGATCGAATGGAAGTAGTGATTGATGAAAATGGTGTGTTAGAATATGTGAAAACTGATATTGCAAAACCTCCATAGTCGGATGCAAAACAATTAACCTAGAAGAAGGATGTTTCAAAGGCGAGAAGAATTACTCTAGAAGGTGTGAGACCATGTGGTCTCAAATCTCCATGAAAAGAGACAAAATTTTCTATGTGGAAGAAATCGACTGAGCTATTAAAAAATAACAGTGACCATAGAAAATTTTCTCTGAAAGAGAAACTTCGAAACACCAAGATGCAAAAAAATGACAATATTCCGCAATATCTCTCCAGGTTTATACAAGTTCGAGATGAGCTTGGAGGGGTTGGGATGAATGTAGTAGAAGATGACCTAGTGAGCCTAGGTCTTCTAGGCCTTCCAAATTCCTGGTACAACTACGAGGACTCTACGAGTGGAAGGGAAAAATTACCAAACTAGGAAAGGTTGTGGTTCGATTTGGTTCAAGAAGAGTTAAGGAGAAATAACAAACATGTAAATCATCCAAAGCTGAGGATGAAGAGAATTTTGCATTAGTTGGAAAGGGAAAGAAGGGAAAAGGAAAGAAGGCCCAGAGCAAACTTGAATATAGCCAAAATAATGGCAAGAAGAAAGACTTGAGCAAGACAAAATGCTTCCACTGCCACGAATACAAGCATTATGCAACAAAATGTTTGCACAAGATGTCTAACAAGAAGCCTTTAGGAGGAGAAATAGGTGAAGAAATGGTTTCACAATTCAAATTAGACTTCACCCTAATAACATGCATGACCAACACTGTTATGGGGAGTGTGTGGTACCTTGATTTTGATGCCTCATTCAATATGATAGGGTGCAACGATTTTTTTTCAGTAGCTTGGAGGAGAAGGATCTCTAGATGCATATCGAATTGGGGGATGATGGGATGTGCAATGCTACAAGAATTGGTACTATCACCTTTGAGAGGGAGAAAACCTCTCCTCTTCGCCTTAAATATGTTGTGTTTGTACTGGGGTTGGAGAAGAACCTAATCTCTGTAGTAATATTGGAGGATTGTGGCTATGATTTTATTTTCAGTAAAGCAAAAATCCTTTCTGAGCCACGTAGCTACTAGGAAAGTGAAGCAGATCGGGTTCATTTGAAGAACATATACACAATTGAGGAGGGAGATTTCACTAAATTGATTAGAAAGGCTAATCAAGTGCAGAGTCGAGATGTTGGAGAACTATGACATAGGAGATTGGGTCATCTACACCATGGTGCTTTAAAAATCATGTAGCAAATTACTACTGGTCTCCCTAAAGGCTCCCTTGACTAGCAGGGTGTCTGCAAGGATTGCATATTGGGGAAATATGTCAAATCAATTTTCAATGAATGAGATATTAGAGTAGATGCAATCTTGGGGCGAGTCCACTATGAATTTTTTGGACCCTTTTCCACAACCTCCACAACAAAACATAAGTACCATGTTATTTTTATTGGTGATTTCTCTAGAAAATGATGGATCTTATTCATGTGGAAGAAGGATGAAGTTTTCTCATAATTTGATGAATTTAAAGCATTGGTAGAGAACAAGATAGGGAAGAAGGTGAAGGCTCTCAAGAGTGACAATGGAAGTGAATTTGTCTCACATGCCTTCAAAGACTTCTATGTGAAAGAAGGTATTCGAAGAGAGATGACAACACCCCATAAATCGTAACAAAATGGGGTAGTTGAGAGGAAACACATGAACATAGTGGGAGCATCAAGGGCCATGTTGCATGATCAAGGGTTACTTTTGCATCCATGGGTAGAAGCATGCAACAAAATAGTTTACTTGGAAAACCAGACTCCTCATAGGATACTTGGTATGATCACACCGAAGGAAGCTTTCTCTAGGAGAAAGCCTGATGTGTCTCATTTCAAAAGTTTTGGAGCTTCATTTTACTGTCACATCTCCAATGATTCGAGGAGGAAACTTGAGATTACAACAAAATTGGTAGTTTTTGTAGGATACACTGAAACTCCACACAATTACCGAGTGTATTTACCTTCACTGAGGATGACAATTATGAGGAGCAATGTCAAGTTTGATGAGGATAAGATCATGAGATTATCTTTGGAATGAGACCTGAGTATCCCTTTGGAGCAGAAGCTTCTAGATCCAAAAGAGGGGCCTCAGGATAAGCTTCAAGGGGTTGTTGAGCAACCACATGTAGAAGAGCAGAAAGGAGGCCGAGTGGAGGCACCCACTCAACCATAATCTTCCAGAGAAGGGAGAAATAGAACCAGATAAGCTGATAGATTATTGCAGGATGCTAAGGAGAATGTCGGAGTCCCCACATCATAGCGCAAGTAGACGAGGTCACCTGATAGGTACAATGGTTACATGGTTCTCATGACAAATCTCATTGAGACAGAGGCTTCCTCATTTGAGGAAGTAGTTTCTCAAACTATTTGGGTTAGTTCGATGGTGGAAGAATACAAATCCATCATGAATAACAATGTATGGGAGGTGGTACTAAGATTAGAATGGAAATCAGTGGTTGGCTCCAGATGGATCTACAAAGTGAACCATGCAGTTAACAGGAGCATCAGAAGTACAAGGCCATATTTGTGGCCAAAGGATTCTCTTAGATAGAGGGAGTAGAATATGAGGAAAATTTTAAACTAGTTGCAAGATTTTCCTAAATTAGATCCATTCTAGCATTAGTTGCACAGATGGGTGGAACATCTACCAGATGGATGTGAAGACCACCTTTCTCAACAATGTTGTTAGGAGGAAATTTAAATAGAGTAGTGAGAAGGATTTGAGACATATGATCGGGAGTCACATGTGTGTAGACTCAAGAGAGCATTGTATGGTCTCAAACAGGTGCCCCGAGCATGGTAAACTCAGATTGACAATTATCTCATTGGATTGGGCTTCACCAAAAGTGAAGCAGATGTGAATCTCTATCACATTGTGGTAGATGGTAAGTTTCTTATTCTTGTTTTGTATGTTGATGATTTATTATTGACAGGTGATGAGAAACTAATCCACTCTTGCAAGGGAATTCGAGATGAAAGACATGGGCCCCATGCATTACTTCCTTGGGCTAGAAGTATGGTAGGGTGATGGTGAATTGTTTGTGTCTCAAGGAAATTATGCTATCGAGATACTTCAGAGATTTCACATGGAGAATTGTAAGCCCATCGACACACCTCTAGTTACAGATTGGAGGAAGTAGTATGCTTCTTTAGGTCACCTTCAGGTGAGGAAGTTGATGCTACCATTTACAAGCAACTTGTGGGTTCACTGATGTATCTTGTGAACACACGACCCAACATGTGCTGTGCAGTCAACCAACTTAGCTAAGCTATGGTGAGGCCTACCAAATTATATTGGAAGGCAAAAAATCATGTCTTACAGTACCTCATAGGCACTACCCATTATGGATCATGGTACAAATGGACAAAGGGAGTGAAGTTGCAAGACTTCACTGATGCAAATTGGGAAAGGAGTCCATTCGATAGGAAAAGTACATCACGTGCTCTCTTCAGTGTTGGGTCCACAACAATTTCCTGGTACAACAGGAAGCAAAGGTCTGTGGTGCTCAACTCAGCAGAGGCTGAATACATGGCTGCAAGACAAGCAACACGTGAAGCAATCTGGATGAGGAAAATACTTGTGGGATTGTTCAGTCATGAGATGGATCCGACAATGATATATTGTGATAATCAAAGTTGCATTAAAATCTCTGAGAATTTGGTATTTCATGACAAGTCTAAGAACATTGATATTCGGTATCATCATTTGTGGGACTGTGTGCATAGGAGAATTATGTTGCTACAGTACATTCCAACTAAGGATCAAGATGTTGACATCTTGACAAAGGCATTTTCAAGAGGTAAATTCGAATTCCACAGGTGCAGGATAGGGGTGGTAGAAAATCCCTTTCTTGTTAAGAGGGAGCATTGAAAAAGGCAGCAAGAAAGTCTCAATTTGACTCTAGCCTTAGTCAAATTGAGTAAATCAAATTTTCACATCAGCATGACAACTTGGAGGCATTTAACAAGTGTGACATGGATCTTGTCACTCAGTTAGCTCAATAAATTCGAGTTAGAGGGCTTGGAGTTCATTTATGCATGTGTGATTACTAAATTTTATTAATCCAGTTCAGTTATTTTTAGTTGTATTAAGATAACATACCTCTAATTATTAATAGATTCAGTTGAAGGTCAATGGTGCAGTGGGACAACATTCTAAATCATAGAGTTGCCAGTTAACTGATCAATCAACCCAAAATAGCTAATGCATGCAAGGAATTCAAATTCCCCAATTGAATTGGAGATGATAAGGCAGTGTAACATCAATTGTAAACTAGTTTTGAGTGTACAAGTGTTGCATGTAGTAAATGATCAATCCTTGCGAATTGCACAACCAATTTGGAGGAAATTCCTATCTTTTAGGGGCCAATTTCCTCAGGATTTGTACAAGGAAATATGCGGCTTAGTGAGCAAATAATTGGCTAAGTTTTGGCCAGAGTTTCTCATTAAGCAAAGAGAACCTTTATTCTTTTGCAGGTTGAGTTTAGAGCTAGAGCTAGCAATTGTAACAATTTCTCTATTCAACTTATTAATGCAAAAAGGCTTGAAGGGTTTTCCTGAGTTGGGTTCCCCTAGAAATCACTATGTATTTGTGGTTTTTCTTATTGCATTTATATGCATGGTTGTGGGTTTTCTTACTGCATTTCTATGCATATTTTTCTAAATTGTTATTTTCATTTCAAAAATCAGTAAGTAGAATTGTGTCTCTTGTTTTCAGGTTGAAATCTTGAGCAGTTGTAATTTCTATCAAAATTTTTACATTATAAAGGTTTTTGATGTTACAACTAGTGCAACCATATAAACTAAATGGTCTGTAAATAAGAATAAACATCAAAGCATTTATTTAGTAATATATCTCACAATACCAAAATCAAAAAGTATAAAATTAACTAAATTATAACTTTATTTTGAATTATTATTAATTATAAAAAGAATTAACACGAGTTAAATATATATACATTAAAAAACATATAACAATATTTTTAACCATAGAGATTCACCCCAAGTTTACCATGGAGCTTCTTAATATGCAAATAGGCTTTATTACAATGTCATGAGTCAATACAATGAATGCCCATACCACATGCCCAAAAAATCATAACTCATGTTGATATGACATTTTTTTTAATTAATCAATTTAATTAGGAATACAAAAAGAACATAACTATTTTGGAGATAAATCTCAACCTTTAATTTGTAACTACTATTAAAAATATTCTCAAATATTACTGCATAGAAGTTAAATCTCTACTATCCATCTAATAATTATTGATAATTAAATTAAAATATTGAAAACCCTATTTCAAAATAAGTATGTCTATGTGAGTAAATAAAAAAAAATTATAATAAGTTTATCATGCTCAAAAACACTTTCCACAAATAAAATGAGAAAGACACATTATATTTTTATACTCAAAATAAAATTAACATGTAACATTTAAAAATATTAAAAAAAAGCAAAATAACTATCTATATATATATATATATATATATAATTTTGAGTATAAAAATATAATATATCTTTCATATTAATTGTAAAAAGTGCCTTCAACATTATAAACTATATATATATATATAATATATATAGACACCATAGACAAGTAAGAAACTTTATATCAACAAATTTATAGTACATAGGTTACATTCAAAAAATTATTGTGAGGCCTAATTGAGCCCAATAGATGAGAACTAGATGAGGACCATCTGCCCCCAAAGGGGAAACCAGATGGTTTTCTAAGGAGAATAAAGGTCTAATATAATGTCATATACCATGGAAAAATGAAAAAAGGATTACAAAAATTTTTTCTACCAAAATTTCTACAGGTGTGAATATTAATGCATATGCCATTGAGAGAACAGAGGAAAGGCTATAACAAATAGAGAACCTGCACATGCCACGTGCTTGCCTTTGGATCTTGAAGGAGCTAGCTTTGATTGATTGATTGGGACATGCTTCATCATCTCTCCCATTGCTTGAAGGTTCAACATATGGTGTCTCTTCGAATATGAGGCAACCATAGGAGCTGGTGCCCTATGGAGAAGGTACAATATTGACAAGATGGTTAGCGGTGGTGAGGAGCGGCTTTGAGTTACTCTCCTTGGCAACTAAATGCTGATTTAGAGACCCCTGATATAACGAGCCTCTACCATGCCCATCACCAGCAGTAAATGCTATCCTACCTAGGTTGATAGGGCATCGTTAATAACAAATAAAATGATGATTAACTTCCTCTTCATATAATTACATCTATTTAAATAATTCGTTTTTATTATTATTATCAAACAACATAAAATATAAGAAATATAATATCAAAATCCTCAAAATAAAAATAAAAAATTTAATTAAATTATGAATATAATAAGCATATGTAGTTAGATGCAAATATAAATAACCTAATCTAAGTTATATATATTATCAAATCTTATTTTAATTTTCTAAAATTATATAAAATACAACATTTTTTTCTAATATTTTTATGTTTTATAGTTTTAAAAATATTATTATTTTATTAATTTTAACTTTTTTGTAAGCTTGGCAGGACCTTCTTCATTCATTCATAAAAAATGGCAGATTACATCCATCATCAGGTGGTAAGGTGGCATCAATCTGCCCAATGGGAAACCAGATCTGTTGGCCACCATACCGCATTATAAGCCAACCAAAAGAGAAATAGTTTAAGTTTGTCTTTTAAAGCTATGCATGTCTGAGTATCCTTATCTTGTCTAATATCTAAATATCTACTACATAATATAACTATTTCCCTATCTTGCATTTGTACTTAACAAAACTGGTAGAGCATATTGACTAAATATACTACTAATCATCAAAAGAGTCTATAGGAGCTGGATCTTTTGTGCTTGAGCCAAGTAATTACGTTTGAGGGAGACAGATAATATGATTTTCAATATGGCTAAGGCGAGGATTATGTTGCTGGATTTGAAACTGGATAAGCTGAAATTCCTTATGAATTTTTGGAAGAACAAGGTTTGTCTTAGCTGGAGCAACCATAGGAGTGGAAAGGGCTCTTGCTACAATGTTTTTCATGAGCCAATACATGTAGAAATTTTATTTGTACTGGGAGGATCGACCTCTAGTATGACCAGCGTTGGAAGCTAACTCCAACCATTCCTCAATATCCAATTTTTCTTAAGCTATTTGTTAGTTTAGCTTCCCACCTACAGATAAGATACCAAACCTAAGGTTGAGTGCCTCTCTGATAGGCTTGGTCTACCTTGTGAATGAGCCCAGAAGTCGTTCTACAGTCTCTACCGCCAGAAGGACGTGGCTGGGGCTGATTACCACCACGTTGAAGCCCTGAACAACGACGCCAACCCCGATCCTCTCTCGTCCTGGTGCCTCTTCCGGAGGAAGGTCGCGCCATACTATTACTTTCGCTGACCATTATGATAAAATAGAGAACCAACATGGCAACTCTAAAACCCTAACACAGAGCAGGTGCCGATGTGACAAACCTGAAACATGTACTCAGAGATAACACCTGAAGGTATAACGCATACGAAATTCACAAAACTATAAGTTTCAAACAAATAAATCAAATATTTTCCACTGTTTATGATATAGGTGAACTGACAAGTGCCGACATCATCAAACCCTGGCTCCTCGAGCCCCCAAAGAACCAAACCTAGAATCCATTCATACATATAATTGTTCAGAGATGATGCTCTCATACTAACCAGCGGACTGGACAATAATCCATGCCCCAACGCGTATAATGTATAAATAATGCCAGAGCACAAACCCCTAGTGCATACCCATCCAAGAGAGAAGGATACCATAAATAACTGAGACAATTCGACCGAATTGAGGTTGCCAAACAGAAAAACCAATATAGTCCATCCACAAATTTCGGAATATAGACATTCTACCCTGAAATATAGGCTCAGAGACCCATTCCTCATGAATTATCATACATACATTAATCAAAGGAGTAAGACGGGGAAGAATAATCATAAAGACATACTCACAAATGTTAACCTCAGTAGAATGGAGAGGGATCGCTGTACCCAGTTAACCTGCATCCAAAAGGACCTTCACAAGAACACCAAAGACAACCTCTAAAATTGTAACCACAAGATTAATAATGCCTCTGGCTCGAGACCAACAAGCAATAGAGAAATCTAGGCGAGTGATACCATACCCATCACACAAATCAACATAAATTCCTTGCATGCGTCTCACCGCGTTGCAATGGTTGGCGAGCTCAAAGTTAATGCCCTCACCATCCTTGTGCCTTAGACTTCTAACCATAGCTGAGATCCCGAGGAGTCCATTCTGCCACAATAACCTCGATTGGGGGATTAAATTTAATATTGTTAATACCTAATAAATCTAAATTAAAATAAAACTATACTAACTTCTTTACACATATCCTATACCTCTCTTAAAACAAAACTATACTAACATCTTTACGAACATCCCATACCCCTCTTAAAATGAAATCAATCCTCAACAAAATATCTAACAAATCTAAACTGTGCAAAATTATCTTAAATTATTAATCAATAAAAATATCTCCTTACTTTATATCTCTAACTGTCACATTTCATAAATAAAATCAATCACAAATCCAACATCTACAACTTAATATTAAAATGTCATGTTTTTTTTTCTAATTGGTTAAATTTCACATCAAATCATATTAAAATGTTGCTTCTTTTCTATCTTTCTTTCTCTTTTTTTTTTTTTTTTTTTTTTTCAATTTGTTAAATTTTACATTAAATCATAAATATTTAACAAAAATAATGACATGAATTAGTCAAATATTTTAAAAATTAATGTTCATAAATACACTCTAAATTCCTAATAAAATTTTATATTAATAAGTTGTAGTTTATTTATTTTATATTTTGAAATATTTG